>JANAVB010012207.1:0-27806 GCA_029216955.1 Iris pallida | reverse complement strand
CAAGAAAGACACGAAATGTACATAATCAATAGTTGGTACTTGGTAGGAATCCCAAAGAGAAACATGGCAGAATCAATAGTTGAAAGATTCTCGATACCCTGAGGATTGGAATGCAATGCATGGCTATTTGCATGGCTGCATGGCTGCAAGTGGGATGTGGAGTGTGAAAGTTGACGAATTTTTAGTCATTTTCAACGTTTCGTTAAAGTAAATAGAAAGACGGGACAATAACTTGAAGTCATCATTATTTTTTAGTTTTTTTTCCCTTTTGTCTTGTGTGAAAATGAGGCATTTCCACTTTCAACCCATTTTTGAGTGAAATTGTATAGAAGTGGCACTTTTATTAGTACTTAAATAAATAGAAAGTCAAATAATTACTATTTAATAAATTATTACCAATTTAATTATATAATTAATAGTTTTTGTTATTATTGATGTTTATTTTAGTTTTCCACCTCCTTTATGTTAACTTGTAAACATGAATTAATGTTTAATTTGTCCTCTCCCACATACAAAATATCATGTATTCAAATATTGAAAGTCGGATTTTGTTGACAAGAACTAATATGAAACTAAAAGACATACACATTTTACTTTCGGTAGCAAGAAGTAGCTTTCACACTTACTACGAGTTACGCATATCCGAACAACACCTAGACGTTGAGCTGATTACAATGGCAATGAAAGTAGAAACTAATGAATCTATTAGGCCTTTGGACAGGTTATATATATAAAGGGTCACCCGAGGAGGGGTTGCCTCCTATCCAATGAGGGCCTGAAGTATCTGTCTATAGCATCTCTAACAGAGTATCAATCAGTGTCAAAAAATTGATACTCATGTGAGCTCCTCCTAGAGAATCACCATTGTTAGGGCTTGGAAATAAGGAAGGGGTGAAAATGAAGATTATGGTTAGATTTGGAGGGGGGGAAAATAAAGGTTTTGGTGGAGAAGAAAGAGTTGAGAAGAAGTTATGGGCTGCCATTCTCTCTCCTCTAATATATGATTAAGGGAATCAACTAGTTAGGCAATCGAGGGCTATAAAAGCTTCTAGAAGCTCTCCTCTTAGGAAAGAATTAAAAATTGATATCTCCATGCAGCTAATTAACACAATTAACTAATAGTTATAATTAGCAACAAAATATTTAGTCAAATTTTATATCATGACAAGTTAGAAATTTTGAGGTTATAGATTAGTTACGACCGCTCACTAGTACTAGAGCTTGGGGGGTCGGGCCTCTCAGGCCCATGTACTATAGCGAGCCGGGCCGGTCCAAAATGGTTAAAGCATGAGCCCAGTCCGACACATGACCCATGGTCAGGTGGATTTCGAACCAGGCCGTAGGGACCGGGTCGGACCGGACCGGCCTCCATATATTTTATGTAGATAAGTATTGAGATATGTCATAGTGGCATTACACCAACTTGGTAAAAAAAAATGATGCAGAAGCTTCAAAAGGATAACATGGGGTTGAAACGGTTATCCCTGCACACAGTAGTGGTGCAGCAGCGTCCATTGGCAAGCTATCCGGGATATGGACGACATATACCTTGCATTAGGAAGAACAATTAATAGCCCAACCATTAGTACAGGGCTTTGATCAATCTTAGGCCTATCTGCTTACCCTTGGAATTGTGTGAAGTATAAGTTTGCAATTCATGGTAAACATATCAGGATATATGACACCATCTACTGATCAATTTCTGAACTAGAGTAGAAAAAGAAGAGAAAAGTTTAGAGAATGAAGGCAGCTACCTCTTGTCTGCAACTAGCATTTCGGAGTAACCGCCATAAGTGATGCTCAAACTTCAATACTATTATTGAGCTAATGACATGTAAATATTTACCTAATCCATAATAGGATGGAAGTCCCAATTATCAGCATTGTCTTTGGTTCCTTGGTTACTACACTCAAATTCAACTACTACTCCACACTCATTTAGTTGGGCCGGCCGGGCCGCGGGCTGGGACGGGCCTGGACTTCGGACCAGGCCTCTTTAATGGATCAAGATATGAGTCCAGCACGTTCCGATTTCCTGGGTCGGCCGACCTGGGCCCACAATTAATCGGCCGGACCGGCACCTGGGTCATTTTTTTTTCGGGCCGGGCTCGTGCTGGGTTGGGCCAGCCCGACCCATTTGACAGGTCTAACCAGTACACACAGAAATGTACTTACTCTCGTCTCCACATGTGCCAAAAAACAAGTGGACAATTAAGGACGCTAAGAGCTTGTTGTCCGACTCTAAAGCCTTGCACTCTTTTTGAAGCTTCCACTTTGGAGAAGGAGGCATCTGCTAAAGGTGGTTTATTGTCGTTTTAATTAAGGGATACGATGTATGAACAATTGTACCATTACAATATTTCTGCAAGTTGTAAGCCAAGTTTGACATTTTCTAATCGGCTGTTGAGAGCCTTATATTTTCTACTGCAAAAGTTATCAATAAAGAATTTATTTCAGTTCATATATGTTGGTGTTTTTGCCTTTGGACTAGGAAAGATAGTCCCACATCGGCTATACCAAATGTGAGTATCCCAATATAATGCATTGCTTGTGTTGAGGTGTGCACATGAGGTGTGGTGGGGCAACAAGTGTGTGCCATGTGGGAGTATTTTCCTAGAAGAAAAAGGATTAATTCCACTAATTAAATGCAAGTTAATTTTTGTTGTGCGGACTCGGACTCGGACTCGGACCCGACTCCAGGATGTCTCGTGCATGCACGGGAGTGTTCGGGGGGTAGGCGTGGACTGCACACTTCTATGCTGATTGTGGATGATCTAAAATCAAACTCTATTTTTGAGTATTGGTATTTTAGTCCCACATCGGATAGAGAAGAGTGAGTCTCAACTCCACTCTATAAATAGAGCCCCTTGCCTCCTTTGGAAGATGCACCAAGAAGAGAGTTAAGGAGTCTGTAAAGTCCAGGAAGCCGTTCAAGTCTCAAATATTGACTTACGAGCGTTTCAGAAGTTCTTCGTGAACTTGCTGTTCCTGATAGCAGATCGTGTTGGGGCGAATCTTGCTTTGAGCAACGGTGATCTTAATCACCCCAGCAAGAACTTTTCCTCTTCTTCTTTCTTCTTTCTTCTCCTTCATCTGAGTTGTAACTCAGTTCTGTCCTCACCGCGATTGCGAGGAAGAACGTGAGATTTATTTTCTGATTATTTTGATTTTGTAATCAGATTCATATTATAGTGTCCTCTTGGATCTCGAGAATTATCAGAAGGTGAACGTTTGTTGAACCTCTTCTCGACATAGAGTCTACCATCTTTGGTCAAACACCGAGACTACATATCTGTGTAATTCAATTTTTTGTGATTTGCTGCAATTCTGTAAAAAATATATCTTTTCAAAATGAGCAGAGCACGCATTGTACAATTGAAATTAGACTTGTACATCACTTCCAGTGGCAATTATCAATTTTTCGAAATCGAAGCATTGAAGATACTTGCTTAAGCATAAAGTATACAATACGAACACACATTTTGAATGAATAAAATAATTTATAGACTCTTCACTAAGCAAGGATAAGCATAATGATAGTTCAAATATAGAAGTAGGCTATTATCAAAATATGACTAAAAGATATTTATGAAAACATAATAAAATTAACTCGTTTTGCTAAGTATTGAGATCTATCCACGATTCCAAGAAAATAGATCGACCTGGAGAATGTAAAATATTTTACAATTATGAAATAGTTATTCTCGAGAAAAAAAATTCAACACAAAAGCTCAACTATAGTAGCTAAGACACAAGTTATTTGATGTATCAATTACTGTATCCTTATGTGCTACAAAATTATTAGGGAACTATAAATATAAGAGAAGCGAATACCCAAAGAATAACAAAGAAATATCATCAAGATCAAGAACTAGATGCTAGAGATAGCTAAAACATTTTTCAAGAAGCTTTCATAGTGCATAATAGAATAAGGGTTTGAAGTGTGCAGTAATAAATGTGGTAAATAAAACTTACATTAAAGCACAAGAACATGTGATTCTTAAAGAATATCCATATTTAGTCATGAGCAAGTCAGCAATAAATATTTCCTCTCACGTCAATATAAAACCATATATCTATAGGCATACATGAAAGAGATTCAACACTATAAAACTATTAAAGCATGTATCCTATATGCCAACCAAAAACCAAGAAGATTAATCAGGAAAAGACTTTAAAGAAGAACTAATTGATTCAAAATAAACAAATTGGTTAAATGAATCAATAGCTAAAATATGAGGTAAGCACAGTTTGAAGATAACAATATGATTAAATATTTTTCAAATCAATATAAAACTTTAGCTTAACTCATATGTCCACATAAAGATATTTTAAAAAGTATAATCAATATAAGAGATATATTAGCAACATATAAATAGAAATTCAATTATACAGTCATATATCTTAATGAATTTGTTAAGCTATCACATTCAAACAAGTATAAATATGCTTTATTAGGCAAGGACATAATTGATTCACAAAAGTTAATAAAAAACATAAGAATCAATAGTGAAATTAGCAAGCACAAAGTTATAAATAAAAGTATAAGGATATACTATTCAAGTTATAGAAAGCTTGTGCTATAACACATATATTGACAAATATTGATTAAATTAAATATGACATATTAAAGGCAAATCGGTGAGAAGTAACTATTCAAAACTAAGAGATCAAAAGTCAAAAACCATTAACTCAAAACAAAAGCTCAAGCTCATATGTGCTAGAGTGATATGCATACTTTATGAATAGAGTCTAAGAATACATAACATGTATATATAAATGTGTCACACTAATAGAAAATGAGTGCAAGACAACATAGTATGAACTAATCATTTAGGCTAAACAATTAGTCATGCTAGATAAAAGTAATTGCAAGAGAATTAACTAAGCATGCTAGTTTCATATTTTCTCACATTGATTTAGAAAATAAGCAAGTATAAAACGATTAATTGACAATTTGAATATGCTAAGTTTAAGTACAACATGTAGTGATAGCATGATTGTTAGTGATATCAAAATGTTAAACTTAATCGATTAACCATATTAAAAAAAAAGAATCAATCATTGGGCTAACAGTTGTTGTCTCCCTGGTTCTCTCTTCTTGGTTGTTATCTCTCTCTTCTTTCTCTTTTTTGTTTTGGTGTCCAGCAACCCAAAACACATTTCTATTTATAACATCTTCCTCCTTTACCCGTCCCACGATCCAAACCATGATCCGAACCCTCTACTCCCAACCAATCAGAAATATTTTCTTTTAAAAATATAAATAACAGTGGGACACCATTAGAGTTAGCGCCACATTCCTACATTTAATACTAGACGCCAACTACGATGACGTCACACTCCCTTAGTCTTTAACTAGGCCATTGGTAATGGTCACTACAAGAAAATTTGCTTATAGTTACAACGAAGATCAGTCACTAATATATATTAATAGTGACTGAATTTCGTCAGAAATGATATTAGTGATGGACTAAACACATGAGTAACAGAGTTAATGCCAGTCACTACTACGAGCGACGCTAATACTACTAGTGCCACGCCCCGAGTCGACAACGTTCGTCCCCGATGTAATTTTTTTTTTGTCGATTCAATCGTCCTCGCTAAGGCGTGATGCCGTACGAGTCTGGAATTGCACTCGTACAAGGCAGAACGTTGCGTTGGTTTTGATATTAATACGCCAAGTTGAAACTTCACAAATCACATCAGAATTTAAGACGCAGTATAGGAAGATAGAAATGCTTTTCATTTATAGCTTGCAATGAAGTGCAAGTCGTAATTACATTGGATGCCGTTGCGGCTACATTGATTGAAAATAGAAGAAAATATATTCGACAAGTTGCCTGAACTACGCTTGCCGTCCCATACATTCGCCCCTTTATATATAAGCCGTCGACTTGAATTGGCTTCAAAATACTTTAGCATAGGAAGAGCTTCAAAACGCCTCTCCGCACTTCAGCTTCATTTTAGGTTGGAGCGCCCGTCGCACCTGGGGAAATTGGGGGAGGGAATTAGCACACTTGCTAAGTGGACGAGACGAACCAACTCGTCTAAATCGACTCTGATCGTTAGGGTAGGCATGCTTTAGAGTTGCCTTTCTATTGGAACTAAATGAATTCAGTTCATATTTGATAGCCGTCTTTGAGTAATAAAGCATACAGTATAACATCGTAATTTTTTTCATATTTCTTACCACGGCCGTGCTCGTCCCTGTATGAAAACAGAGATAATATTTACACCTGCATAAGACAATAGGTGAGCATACAACTATCTTATATGCGGTCATTGGTGCTACGCACCACTAGGGACTTAATCGAAGTTGGTATGCGACGCTACCCTTTCAGCCTAGGTTGCAAGCCTTACTGAAGGTCCCGCATGCCTCGCGGCGAAGCACGATAAATTATTCTCCCTAGGACAAATCGGTTCCGATGCCCCGGATACCGTTTCGAGAAAAACGAACTTGTGCACAAGCTGTCCATGACCATGCCTATGTGCGAACAGTTTCATATATGCAATAGTTTATATTGCACGGATAGTATCGAGCGGCATTATCATTTTCTCGCAACTCATGCAACGATTCATTTTCCCCAAAGCCGTACACCGATTTAGCGTCTCGTGGGCACCAAATTGTCCGAGGCATCATAACCCATGATCGACGTTTCACATTATTTTGCAGCACTTGAAATAGTCTATCTTTTTACTAGAACCTTAAACTTTTTTGTTTATGTGAGAAACTTGTATTTTCAGAGTAGATTACTCAAAATTGATACATTTTCCTCGAGTTCTTGACCTTAGTGGATTGGCATACAATTAACTTGGCATCGTTCGATTTGAATAAATTCGAAACAAGGAATAAGTTTGCGGGACAGAGTAGAAAAGAAGGGTCGAATCACCCACCGATTACTTTGCTTCGTGCCGATCGTCCAAGCGCTACGCAACGTCAATCCTTAGTTACGCGAGCTCCTGCAATGGCACCAACGCTTTGTTAGAATTCCTTCTTTTCCCCTTGTATCGAAATTGTAATTGCATCTATAAAAACGACGCGAAAGTACTTCATCAAGCCCAGCGGCAAAGCTCCCAGAAAACCATACAGCGGTCCGGTCCCATCGAAGGGACTCTTATAGAGAGCTCACTCGCCGAGACGCAGCCCGCTGCATCTAGGACTTATTCCAACAGAAGTCGTTCCATTAGTTGGATCGATTCTCGTAACTTTCATCCAAATCGATTTGAATCGATGCCGCAAGGCGTTATCGTTTACCAAGCTTAGCGATCGAGTCAGATGGCCATCTAAGTTTCTGGTCGATCTGACTCGGCGCAAGCATATTATGAAGTTTCGTCGCCTATCGAAAGCGGGGCGCTACATAATATACCACAACGAAAAAGTTTCATCCCAAAACTTAAGAACAGGGGTCTGACCTTAATTTAGACGAACAATGCAGGGTACTTCTCTTTCATCTCCGCCTCCATCTCCCACGTCAGCACGCGGACCAAGGACATCGACCGATTGCGTAGCACCTTCTCCTTGCGGTCCAAAATTTGAATAGGCTCCTCCGAGTAAGACAAGTCAGTACGTAGCTCCAACTGATCGAAGCTAACCACATGACTTGGATCGTGTACATATTTTTGAAGTTGTGAAACGTGGAAAACATCGTGCACATCAGCTAAGGCAGGAGGTAGTACGATCCGATAAGCAACCGTCGCAAATCGCTCAATGATCTCGAAGGGGCCTACAAATCTCGGGCTCAACTTGCCTTTAACGCCGAGCCGCATCACACCGCGCTTGGGCGTTACTTTCAGAAACACATGGTCCCCGACCAAGAACTCTAGCGGTCGTCGACGAAGATCTGCGTAGCTCTTTTGTCGACTTTGAGCGATGCGGAGTCTATCTCGAATCAAGCGGACGTTTTCGACGGCCTGCTCCACCAGTTCCGGTCCAAGCACTTGTCGTACTCCGACTTCATTCCAGCATATCGGCGAACGACACTTCCTTCCGTAGAGCGCTTCGTATGGAGCCATCTGAATGCTCGACTGATAACTATTGTTATACGCAAACTCCGCAAGCGACAAATGCGTATCCCAACTAGTCTTTAGGTCGATCACACACAGACGCAACATATCTTCTAAGATCTGATTGACCCTCTCCGTCTGACCGTCTGTTTGGGGATGGTACGCCGAACTAAAGGTCAGTTTGGTCCCCATCGCCGCTTGGAGGCTCGTCCAGAAAAGCGATAGGAATCGCCCGTCTCTGTCCGAAATTATTGAGGCCGGTACCCCGTGCAGTCGAACAATCTCATCGACGTAGATTTGCGCTAACCGATCGACGCTCCATCCTACTTTAATTGCGATGAAGTGAGCCGACTTGGTCAATCTATCAACAATAACCCAAATCGCGTTATTCTTCCGCGGCGTCTTCGGAAATCCCATAATAAAATCCATCGAGATATTGTCCCACTTCCACTCGGGAATGGCGATGTTCTGCAGCTCTCCGCCTGATCTTTGGTATTCCGCCTTCACTTGCTGACACGCCATGCATTGCGATACGAACGTAGCTACGTCTTTCTTCATGCCGTGCCACCAAAAGCCTGTGCGCAAGTCCTTGTACATCTTGGTGCTTCCAGGATGTAACGAGTACTTCGCATAATGCACCTCCGTCAGAATTTCTTTTCTGAGTTCGGCAGTTTCAGGAACGCAAAGCCTTCCTTTTAGTCGCATCGTCCCGTCTCTGTCTTCCGCAAAGTCAGTCGCCTTTCCCGTTGAAATCAGCTCGCGTATTTTCATCAGGAATGAGTCGTCCTCCTGTGCGGTCTTTATCTTGCTAAGCAGGCTCGATCCTAACTTCGGCTGAGCTAGGTGCAGGTGTCGATACTCAATTCCGAGTTCGATAACCATCGCTTCAAGGTCTCGTTGTATCTCCTTGTTTATGGCCAGTGTTCCTATAAACATTCTGCTGAGTGCGTCGGCCACCATGTTTCCCTTGCCCGGCGTATACTCGATCGTTAGCTCGTAATCTTTTATGAGTTCGAGCCAACGTCGCTGTCGTAGGTTGAGTTCCCGTTGCGTAAATAAGTATTTCAGGCTTTTGTGATCTGTGTAGATTCTGCATGCCACACCATACACTACTAAAATATCATCAAATAGCGACGTAATGTAGCAACGGCAAGAAATTACGTCGCCAGTAGCGATTCTTTTTAAACACGTCGCAAAACGTCGTTGTCTAGCGACGTTCTGCGACAGGAGTATACTACGTCGCCGAATAGCGACGTTCAGTGACATATTATAAGTATATGTCGCCATGGTTGCGACGTTTAGCGACGTCAAAATGTGACGTCGCTAAGTTATTTTACTTAGGGCATGCCGCTGCCTTCTTTCCCCCTCACTCTCACTCGAAAACTCGAAAATTTCAATTCCCCCCCACGCCCCCGGCGACTCCCTCCCCCTCTGTCAGTGCCCTCCCCCCCGGCGACCCCCCTCCCCCCCGGCGACTCCCTCCCCCTCCGGCGAGCTCCTCCTCCTCGAGATCCTCCTCCTCGAGCTCCTCCTCCCCCAATCCGACCTCCTCCTCCTCTTCCTCAGGTAAACCCTAACCTAACTCCTCTCCTTCCTCCTCCTCCACTCCCATGGACACACACACACACACACGGACACACACGAACATGGACACACACACGCACACACACACACACAGACAGACACGGACACACACAGACACACACACACAGACAGACACGGACACACACAGACACACACACACATATCATTACCAACCACGCGTGAACACGTGCACGAGACTGCACTGTGTCATTTGTGTTCGTGTGTGTTAAAAATAATTTGGACACGATTGTGTCCTGTTTTGGTGGACACTTGACACGTGTGACTCTATGACACATACACATATCATTACCAACCATTAGATTTTGCTATTAATTGAATTTGGATTTCGAATTTGGTTTATCCCTAATTTTTTGATACGTAGTTTACTATATATTAATTTTCTAAGATTAACATTTGTTTAAACTGATTTTGAATGATTAAACCATCATGATTAATCCCATATCTTGTCTGAGAATTAATGTGCATGTTAGGGTTCACATTGATTGGGGATTCTTGGGTTTTCGTATGCCATTGACTGTCAAAACTGAGAACAGTTTTTATACACTGTTTTCACATATTGGCACACACATTACACTGAATTTTCTCGAGAAATTATGCACTGTTTACACCTATCTACACACACACACACATAAGTGTAACCTGAGAATATAAACACACACTACTGCTATCTACTGTATACACACTCACACTCACCCACACACACACCGTATAGCCACTGCTACCTATAGTACACATTCACACTGATTTTCCTGAGATTGATACATGTTTACACATTACACTGAAAACTGTTAGTGTATACTGTTTCTCTTATAGCTCACTCACATTACACTCAAAACCGAGAATAGCTAATTCACTCACACTATTGATTCCTATGTACACACAACCTAGGAATTATACACTGTTTTTCCAGCTTCCTATACACGCACATACATAGGAGCACAAACCTGGGACACTCTAGCCTACGCTGTTTACACATACACACACACTTTACACTAAAAATCTGAGAACAGTTTGTGCATTGTTTCCTCATATTGTACACACACACATTGAGACACCTAGTCCATGTTATGTACACACACATGACACACTTTACCTTATATACACACACCCTATTGTACACACACACACTATTAGCACACCACACACCATATTATCTCTTCATATCAGTCCAGGCATTTATTTAGTTCCAGTCCTATTATTTGTCTTGTATTCAGTTGTTCAGTCCCATGACTGACATATAGATTAGGTATTGTTTGGTTGAAGGATTACCTTTTTAGTTCATTCCACCCTTGCACATCGACATTAGTTATCAACTTAGATGTCCAGCCTGTCCTTAAATCAGTTTTGAATCAATTATTCAGCCCCCAAATTGCTTATTGGTTAGTTCAGTCCCCTATTGAATATGAGTTCAGTTCCTGCGGTCACTTGACTAAATACTTGAGTATCAGTCCCTAACATCAAGTGTCTAGTCACCTACCTACCATGCATCAGTCCATGCCACACAGGTTCAGTCCTATTTTCACAAATGGGTCAGTGTTTGGAGTGTGGCTCGAGTTTGGGGCTTTTGATGATAGGTATTCTTGTATCAGTCAACAGGTGGTCTATTTGAGTAACAGTCCTTGTAGATTTCATTTTCCTTAAAAACTGTAAATAGGACTGAGATTGGTTTTTCTATTCCTGAGATAAATCCACTGAATGTGTCAACTGATTCCCTTGAATAACTGAAATTGAATTGACTGTTAACCAATAACGATAAGGTAAAGGGTACCAATAACGATAAGGTAAAGGGTACCAATAGCGACAAGGTAAAGGGTACCAACTTAAGGTATTGGTATTGGGATACCAATAGCGATAAGGTAAACGGTACCTTGGTAGGTAATGACTAGAAATAGGATATTTGACTTAGATTGGACTAAGAGTTGACAAAGTCCCTATAGGTCAACCCTTGACCTACTTTGACGTTGTTTGACTTTGTTTGACTTAGGTTGACCTTGTTTGACTTTGTTTGACTTAGTACAACCTAGTTTGACCTAGATTGCATATCATTGATATTAGTAACTGTCTGCTACTAATGTGTGTCCCTAATAAGACATAATATACGAATTTGTGCCTGTTGGATAATGTGTGTCCATCTTTGCAGAATTATTTCCAAATGGATATGAATTACTACTTGTAAAATCGTTCATGGATGTACAATCGTCGTCCTGATGATATGTGTGGTGTGCGGGATGAATACATAGCGGGAGTAGAGCAGTTCCTGTAGTTTGCTAAGGCGTTCCCTCAGTACATGGACGGCACCAAAATTAAGTGTCCATGTGTAAAATGTCATAACGTGAAATATTATCCAGAAGTGGAAGTGACATATCATTTGTACTCGAGGGGTTTCACGCCTAATTACTATCAGTAGACCTCACACGGAGAACTTGTGTCTTTAGCATCAGAGCCGGAGCCTTATGTTGAGCCATATATGCATGCGGGACCTAATTTTATTTCAGATAATCATGCATACGACGACGGGTGCGTGAACATGGTTTTCGACGCTGCGGGGCCTAGTTTCGTTCATGATGCACCTGAGGAGGCACCGAACGCCGATGCTGCACAGTTCATGGAGTTGTTGGAAAATACAAGGACTCCATTGTATCCTGGTTGTGAGGATCATTCACCATTGGAGGTGGTTACAAGACTGTTGAGCATTAAGTCAGATTTTAACATGTCGCAAGAATGCTACAACCGAGTGTTGGAGTTGATTATAGAGATCTTGCCGGCGGGTGCTAAGTTGTCTAAAGACTTCTACCGATCTAAGAGGATGGTGAGATCGCTCTGGATGGGATACGAGAAAATCGATTCCTGTCGCAATGGGTGCATGCTGTACTACAAAGATGACAAGGACGCAGATGTGTGCAGATTTTGTGGTGCTGATCGCTATAAGACAACTAGTACAAGAAGGTCTACCGGTGCAAGAAGACCGACCGATTCAATGCACTACTTGCCTTTAATGCCGCGGTTGCAAAGATTATTTATAGTGAAAGAGACGGCCGAAAATATGAGTTGGCACATGCGAGAACAGATTGAAGGAGTGTTGGATCACCCATCCGATGGAGAAGCGTGGAAGCACTTTGATCGAGTGTATCTTGATTTTGCTTCAGATCCGCGTAATGTCAGGTTGGGACTATCTTCTGACGGTTTTACTCTTTTTGGTCTTTCGGGATCCCAGTATTCGTGTTGGCCTGTGATTGTCACTCCGTATAACCTACCGCCTTGGATGTGCATGAAGACTCAGTACATATTTCTAACCGTTATAATTCTTGGTCCGAACAATCCCAAGAGGAACATTGACGTGTACTTACAGCCTTTGATAGATGAGTTGAATCAGTTATGGAAAGTAGGCGCTAACACGTACGATGTTTCCAGGAAGCAGAATTTTCAGATGAAGGCAACCCTTATGTGGACCATCAACGACTTTCCGACCTATGGAATGTTATCTGGATGGAGCACTCATGGCCGTCTCGCATGTCCGTATTGCATGGACCGTAGTAAGGCTTTCCGCTTGAAACATGGAGGAAAACCGTGCTTCTTTGATTATCATCGGCAATTTCTGCCAAAAGATCATCCGCTCAGAAGGAACATGAATACATTCCGTACCGGCGTTGTAGAGAAGGGTGATCCACCGCCAAGGTGGTGCGGAGCCACGATATGGGAGGTGGTTAAAGATTTTTCAAGTGCTATCGAAGATCCTACAACTGGGTACAAGTACGATGGATTTGGTAGAGATCATAACTGGACAAAGAGGAGCATATTCTGGGATCTGCCATACTGGAGTACCAATCTGATCAGACATAATCTTGATGTCATGCATATTGAGAATAATGTGTTTGATAACATAATTAATACTGTGATGGACGTAAATGGAAAAACGAAAGACAATCCCAAGGCCAGGTTGGACTTAGAAGAAATATGCAAACGCCCTGCGTTGCATTTGATACAGCAGAATGGAAAACAGTTCTGCCGAAGTCAATTTTCTTGCTGGACAAGGAGGATAAAGTGAGACTTTGTCGGTGGATCCAGGGCCTAAAATTTTCAGACAGATATGTGTCAAATCTGAGAAGATGTGTCGATCCGAAGGAAAACAAATTGACGGGTATGAAGAGCCACGATTGTCACGTATTCATGGAGAGGTTAATTCCGATTGCATTTCGGGAATTCATACCGCAGGCAGTTTGGGATCCATTGACGGAGCTTAGCATATTCTTCAGGGATCTTTGTTCTAAGAAATTGCTCGTTGATCGTCTAGAAAAGCAAGAGAAGGACATTGCAGTAACACTATGCATGCTAGAGAGGGTGTTTCCTCCTGGATTCTTCGACTCTATGGAGCATTTGCCGATTCATCTATCCTATGAGGCACGTGTTGGTGGACCCGTCGAATATCGATGGATGTACCCGTTCGAGCGACATTTGAATCACCTAAAAAGAAAGGTAAAAAATAAGAAACGGGTCGAGGGTTCTATTTGTGAAGCCTATGTTCTCGAGGAGATTATAAACTTTTGTTCGATATATTTCAAGCCTCATGTTGCAACTAATAGAACGAGAGCTTCCAGAAATGATGAGGGAGATCATGAAAGTAATGATACAATACTGAAGGTATTCAATGCTCCAGGAAAGCCATCGGGTAAGATGAAGAAGAGATATATGAACGATGATGAGCTAAGGGCTGCTCAGGTGTATGTATTACTCAACTGCGACGAGGAAGAAGTAGAGAAACTGAAGCGGTAATTAAATAATACGTCTATATTATTTTAATAGTGTTGAGAATGATACTATTACATTAATTGCACGATGTTGTTTTCAGCATATTTAATGATGATGTGAGGTCAGGTAGGCCACACATAATAGAAGAAGAACTAGAACAAGAAATAAGGCGTTATTTTCTATCATGGTTGAGTGCATATGTAAGACTTGAAAACTCTGTAATTACCTTTTTGTATATGCACTTGATTGAGAATGAGCTTAATTGCTTCTTTCGTGGTATTTAGGTCGATCGTCCATACGCAAGACTTGAGAATGAGTCTATTAGAACGCTAGCCAAGGGACCAATTTATGCTGCAAAAATATGGCCAAGCTACTGTGTTAATGGGTTTAGGTTCAAGTCAACAACTTGTCCGATCAGAGACAACTTTGTGGATCTCGACTCCACCAAAAACAGCTGTTTGTGTATCAGATCTTCGAACTACAAAGATGTTGATGCGGGCAACCATTTCTATGGCGTGCTACGGGAGATCGTGGAGCTGACATATAGTTATGGAATAGAGCCTGCTAAGATTGTGTTATTCAGGTGTGATTGGTTCGATCCGATTGAAGGTCAAGGTTGGAAAGTAGACGAGCATGGTCTTGTTGATATAAACTATCGGCGTCGATATCAAGCCTATGAACCATTTGTCGTATCAAGTCAGGCTCAGCTCGTGTACTTCACAAGTTATCCTAAACGGGGAACAACAAGGTCGGACTGGTCGGCAGTATACAAGACCAAAGCTAGAAATACCTTTGAGGTTGACGATATAGCTTATCAACAGGATGAACTACCTCTTGTAACAAATATTATAGAAGTAGACACGACGGAAGTTCCTCATTACACATCTAATTATGTAGAAGCGGTAGAATTATCTGAAGAGGAAGATGCAGATGAAAGTGAAGATGTAGAGGAGGAGGAAGAAGAAAAAGAAGAAGAGGAAGAAGAAGTAGATGAGCTAAACGAACTAGATGAATTTTCAGAAGAGGATTAAATCTGTACGTTTGTTTTATCATCATATTTGACACTTTAGTGACACTTCTATCATATAAATCTGTGACACTTCAGTGACACTTTATTGACACTTTTATTGACACTTCAGTGACACTTTATGACTATGATATTTTTCAAAAATATGTGATGTCTATCATATAAATATGTATTTTTGTTTTATTGTCATATGTTATTATCAGGTATGACTAGACCAGGAGGACGACACGGAGGATTTTACATTAGACAGTCCCGTCAGCCTCAGCCTGGGGATGGAGAGGGCAGTTCCGTACCCTCATCCTCATCTCCAAGTATGCCAGTGTACCGTTCTGTTCCCGGTCCATTACCGGGACAGGGCAGTTCCAGCAGGTTGGCGACTCCTCCCTCGTCGTCCAGCCTTCCTGATCCCACGTCCAGCATTCCTGATCTCCCGTCCAGCATTCCTCCTGTCGACGGCTCTATAGAGGGAGCCCACACCGAGCATATGGAGGACGGCGATCAGACTGATCCTGCCCAGGCAGGAGGTGAGAGCGACCCTCCATGCGCTCCCCCGGGCGAGACGCGTATGGAGATTTGGACGGACGGGCCTATGAAGTAAGTTAATTAATTATTATATATTTCTCAAATGATTATATGTACATATATATTCATGAAAAATTATTATTGTATAGATATCGGCCTTCTGCAGTACAGAGACAGCTGGGGACATTTCTGAGGCAGAACTATGGTGGGCCTTGGATTAACTACTCAGATGCTCCCGCAGATAGGAAGGCCTTTTGGTTCGTCCACTTCAAGGTAAAAAATTTGTTTATTTTTAAATTTTAGTAATAATTTGTGTATATTATACAAATTTTGTATTTTATTTCTTGTAGAGGACCTATTTCTATCCACCACACAGGGCGACGAGGTTCGAGGGCCAATTTTCTGCCGTCGCAGCCAAGCTCATCCGTGATGCGATCGACGACCAGAAGCATCGTGATCGCTCCGGACAGCCGATCCAGGGTTGGATTACGCCAGAGCAGTGGACTGCGATAAAGGCTAGATTCAGCGAGCGCAGGTACCAGGAGCGGTCTGAGAAGGCCAAGGTGGCACGGTCGAGCGCCGGTAAGTGGTGTGGTGGCTCCATTCCGATGACAGAGCATTTTCGTCGTCTGGTACGTTTCCTATGACGGACATTAATTTATATATAGTTCGATAGAATGTTTAATACTAATAATAGATAATATATTTTAACAGGTAAAAAAGGGTGAGGACCCGAACATGGTGACCGTCTTCCTGGTCACCCATCGGAGGGCTGGGGAGTTCATTGACGAGCGGGCGACGCATGCATATGTACGTTCTATCCTTTATATTAATTTACTATAATTTAGAAAACATGAAAATAGATATCAATATAGACTTTAGCAAACACTTACACGTTAGCAAACATGTTCTAGGCCGAGTTTGTTCGGCTACAGGAGGAGGCGGCTGCTGCTGCTGCTGCTAGTACACAAGCAGAGGGAGGGGCTGGTACTTTCTCCCAGTCGCCTACAGCTCCATCGTCGGACGAGCTCTGGATGACCGCCGTTGGCGGTCTTCAGAAGGGTACGTACTACGGTACGGGATCCTACGGCACGTATTTGACTTCAGAGTCATCCCGGGCCCCCTCTGTTAGTGCACAGTCTTCGGCTACGCAGGCGTCGTCACGAGCTGAGGATGTTCGTCGTCAGATTGAGGATCTGCGTCGCGAGTTACAGCAGCAGATTTCTGATGCGGTCGAGTGATGATCCGACCCTCCGATCGTCACCGGACGATTTGATGCGGTCGAGCGCAGTATACAGGAGCTGATGAGTCTGCATCAGGCTACAGCTGTCAGCTTGCAGACGCTCACCGAGTCTACGCAGCGCACAGAGCGTATACAGGTCGAGCTGGATGGATCGCAGAGGAGCATATCTGCCTCACTCGCTCAGTATACTGAGAAGGTGGTGAGTACCCTTGCTGCGCATGGTGAGCGACTGCGAGAGCTGGAGCAGATACGTCCTCCCGATCCATCGACGGCGCCGACTCCAGACATTCTACTGCCCCCTACTGCCCCTACGGTACAGCTTACCCAGGAGCAGTATGACTACATTCTATCCTAGTTGTCCCAGTTACGCGACAGGGGTCCGCAGTAATTTTATTAGTTTTTTTATGACTTGTATGTATTGGCCATATGGGCAAATTATTTATTGGTACACTGTTGTTTATAAACTTGGTGGGAGACTTTTTATCATCTTCTATTTTTATTTGACTCTATTGGATATTTGTGAGGATGTGTGTCTGTGATATTTACTTTGCATTGCCTCCTATTTTTATTGTAATATTTACTTTGTGATATCTGCTACGGGGATGACAAATATACCTACGCTGGGTTATAAGCGATGATCTGATATACAAAGAAGGTGCTGCCGAAATTTTAAAAAAAATATTGTGTGTTTTTGTTATGATGTGTGTCTGTGTTTACAGTGAATGTGAAATACAGTGTTCGGAACCATCGACAGTTTCGATTACTGTTGTATGTGTTATCTTGGATAGAAATAGCAACAGTTCAGGGTGCACTTCTGAGAGCTTCATTTTCACGTCCTTCACTTTCTCGGGACGTCGTAAAAGTTTCCGAGAAGGTGAAGGACGTGAAGAGGAAGCTCTGAGAAGTGCACCCTGAACTGTTGCTCTTTCTAATCAAGATAAAACATAGAACAGTAAGCGAAACTGTTGATGGTTCGAACACTGCACTTCACACATACTGTAAATACAGACACACAGCATAACAAAAATATCAATTATATTTTTTTTAATTTTTTTATAATATCTGCGACGTATAGCGACGTTTTGCGACGTACTGCGACGGAACGTAGACGTCGCTATACGTCGCTATTTAGCGACGTAACGTCGCTAGACGTCACTAATATGCTGACGTGGGCTGAGGGTGTACGTCGCTAAATCTGTCGGTATGCGTCGCTAAGTTGCCCACGTGGCTGTCATGCCATGTCATCATATATAAAATTCACAGCGTCCCAAGTGGTCGCTTTACGTTGCAATTTTGGCGACGTAGTGATACGTCGCTATATGTCGCAATTTTTGCGACGTCTAGCGACAATTAATTCCGCGTCGCAAATAGCGACGTTCGGCGACTAAAGTGTCATCTGCGACTTGCCTATAAGCGACGTCCGATTTTCGTCGCTAAATACGTCGCAAATAGGTTTTAGCGACGTTTTTTCCTTATTTACCGACGTTTCCTGACGTCGCTAAAATGAGTTATTTTAGTAGTGATAGAGGTAGTGCCGCCATAACTTCAAAGCAAAGACGATCGCCGCCAATTCTAGGTCGTGCGTCGGGTAGTTTTTCTCGTGCTGCTTCAACTGCCGTGAAGCGTAGGAGATGACTTTGTCTCTCTGCATGAGTACGCACCCGAGGCCAGTTCCCGACGCATCGCTGAATATCTGAAAGCCTTCCGGACCGTCTGGAAGTGCAAGGATTGGAGCTGAGACGAGTCGTTGCTTCAACTCTTGAAAGCTGGATTCATAGTCGTCGCTCCATTCAAATACTACTCCCTTTTGGGTGAGGCGAGTCAGAGGCGACGCTAGTTTTGAAAAGTTTCGCACGAACCTATGGTAGTAGCCCGCTAAGCCCAGGAAACTCCGAATGTCGCTAGCCGAGGCAGGTCGTTTCCAATCTACCACGGCATCAATCTTTTTTGGGTCCACCGCGACACCTTCGGCAGAGATTACGTGTCCGAGGAATGTCACGCTACTCATCCAGAACTCGCACTTACTCTGCTTGGCGTATAATTTGTTTTCACGCAGAATCTGCAGTACCGTCTTCAAGTGTTCTGCGTGCTCTTCTCGATTCCTTGAGTAGACAAGGATATCGTCGATGAATACAACTACAAATTTATCTATTTTAGGTCGGAATACTCGGTTCATCAGATTCATGAACGCGGCTGGGGCATTCGTCAAACCGAACGGCATGACGAGGAATTCGTAATGACCATATCGAGTGCGGAAGGCAGACTTCGATACGTCGTCGGACTTGATCTTCAATTGATGATAGCCTGAACGAAGATTGATTTTTGAAAATACTGATGCGCCTTGCAGTTGGTCAAACAAGTCGTCGATTCGCGACAAAGGATACTTGTTTCGTACGGTTGCCTTGTTGAGTTCCTGATAGTCGATACATAGCCACAACGACCCATCCTTCTTCTTCACGAATAGTACGGGAGCTCCCCACGGAGAGACGCTAGGGCGAATAAATCCGCGGTCTAGCAACTCTTGTAATTGCACCTTCAGCTCCTTCAGTTCTGCTGGAGCCATTCGGTAAGGCGTCTTTGATATCGGCCGTGTATCCGGAAAGGTGTCGATGCTGAATTCAATTTCTCGATCCGACGGCATCCCGGGCATCTCGTTAGGAAAAACGTCAGGAAAATCTGCCACAACATCAGTCTGCATTGTGTTTGTATTATCCGTCCGTGTATCTCGAACTGATGCCAAGTATCCCGCGCAGCCGGAACGCAGCATACGTCTCGCCGAGATTGCCGATACCATCATCGCCGTCTTCGAGGCCGTGCCACACGAATATGAGAACTCTGTCTCGCCAGGAAGATGAAACACCACTCTCTTCTCCGCACACTCGATCGTTGCCCGACAAGCGCCCAACCAATCCATGCCCAGGATTATGTTGTAATCCTTGATGTCTAGCACGACGGCATCCAAGGATAGATATCTTTCTTCGACGCAAATGTTGCCATCCCTACAAATAAAGTTTGTAGGCATATCGACTTCCGATGGAGTGCTAACGCTAATATTTATATCTAGTGATTGCATGGTTATTTTATTTTCTTTCGCATAATCAGAAGATATAAAGCTATGCGTCGCACCCGAATCGAATAGTACTCGAGCAGGTATATCTTTGTAGAGTAATATACCTGTTACAACCGTATCGAACGTAAACGCCTCGTCCCGAGTTAAGGTATAAACTTGGCCTTGAGCTCCGTGGCGTTGATTCTGCGGGTTCACAGGCACAGCATTTACACCTTGTAGTGTAGGTGCTTTATATGGATTCGGAGTATTCCTTGGTGGGTTGTGTTGATTCGGCTTCCTCGCCTGACAATATTGACTGAAGTGGCCTAGCTCGCCACACTTGAAGCATGTTCTCAATCTACAATCGGGTGCTCGGTGCCCACGCTTGCCGCATCTATTGCAATTTACTGCGGCAAAGTGACCACGATTCTCAGACGTGTTTGGGCGCTTTTGTACTCCCGATCCTCCAGCGTCATTAGGACGCTTGTTGAAGTTGTTGCGAACGACAGGCACGGCCCTTTGTGACATACGGCCAAAGATTCGCTCACTATCAAGTTCGGCTTCGTAGGATTCACGATAAGTTTGGCATCGTTGGTTCATGAAGTCCCTACGCAGTTCGTCGTTGAGGCCTTGCTGAAAACGCTCGCACCATTCTTCTTTGTTGGGCAGGAAGGCACCGACAAATTTTGCAAGTTTCGAGAAGCTTGCACCATAATCTTCAACACTCATATTCTCCTGCCTCAACATCATGAACTCATCCCCCTTCTGTCGACGGATGGCGCGAGGAACGTACTGCTCAAGGAAGGCTGTCTTGAACATTTCCCAAGAAATCTTTTTGTTGGAATCGGTTTCACAGATCTCTTGTTTCTTCGCCGCCCACCAGTCATGTGCTCTTAATTGTAACTGCAGCACCGTACAGGCCACCTTCTGGGACCCTTCGATGCAGACGAGATCGAACAAGTCCTCCATCTCTGCGAGCCATCTTACTATCACGTCGGGCTCCGCTCGGCCGTTGAACTTCGGCGGATTCATTTTGCGAAACTCCTTCACTTTGAGCATGGAAGGAGAGTTTATCATTTGCGGGGAGACTTCTTCCTCCTCGTCTTCTTCTGGATTACCGTGCTTTCCTTCGAGTACCGCGTCTGTCGCCTTGGTATTGCCTGCCATCCTGCTCACTATCTGAGTCAGGGCGGTCATCTGCTTCGGCTGCACATCAAATTAGGCTGTAAATTGCATCTAAAGCTGTTGCTGCTGCAGTTCCATCAACTGTAGCATCTTCTCCATAGTCGTCTCGCTAGGGCCAGTGCTTTTTGTGCTCGACGTACTATCCACGATTTGGGTTGTTGGGTCGGCGATTTTCTTATCTCGCTTAGTCATTCCTACAAATAATTTAAACCCGTTAGTATTTTTCAAAAATATCTACGGGCTTACCTGTATGGAACTTGTATTTCACGCAGCATGCCGACAAGCATTCAGTCGAGCCATCGCAACGGACATTCCAACAATGAAACATCTTTCAAAAATCCGAGGAAACATAACTGTGCTCTGATACCAATTTGTCACGCCCCGAGTCGACAACGTTCGTCCCCGATGTAAATTTTTTTTTTTGCCGATTCGATCGTCCTCGCTAAGGCGTGATGTCGTAAGAGTCTAGAATTGCACTCGTACAAGGCAGAACGTTGCGTTGGTTTTGATATTAATACGCCAAGTTAAAACTTCACAAATCACATCAGAATTTAAGATGCAGTATAGGAAGATAGAAATACTTTTCATTTATAGCTTGCAACGAAGTGCAAGCCGTAATTATATTGGATGCCGTTACGGCTACATTTATTGAAAACAGAAGAAAATACATTCGACAAGTTGCCTGAACTACGCTTGCCATCCCATACATTCGCCCCTTTATATATAAGCCGTCGACTTGAATTGGCTTCAAAATACTTCAGCATAGAAAGAGCTTCAAAACGCATCTCCGCACTTCAGCTTCGGTTTAGGTTGGAGCGCCCGTCGCACCTGGGAAAATTGGGAAAGGGGATTAGCACACTTGATAAGTGGACGAGACGAACCAACTCGTCTAAACCGACTCTGATCGTTAAGGTAGACATGCTTTAGAGTTGTCTTTCTATTAGAACTAAATGAATTCAGTTCATATTCGATAGCCGTCTTTGAGTAATAAAGCATACAGTATAACATAACAATTTTTTTTTCATATTTCTTACCACGGCCGTGCTCGTCCCTGCATGAAAACAGAGATAATATTTACACCTGCATAAGACAATAGGTGAGCATGCAACTATCTTATATGCGGTCATTAGGGACTTAATCGAAGTTGGCATGCGACGCTACCCTTTCAGCCTAGGTTGCAAGCCTTACTGAAGGTCCCGCATGCCTCGCGCCGAAGCACGATAAATTATTCCCCCTAGGATGAATCGGTTCCGATGCCCCGGATACCGTTTCGAGGAAAACGAACTTGTGCACAAGCTGTCCATGACCATGCCTATGTGCGAACAGTTTCATATATGCAATAGTTTGTATAGCGCGGATAGTATCGAGCGGCATTATCATTTTCTCGCAACACATGCAACGATTCATTTTCCCCAAAGCCGTACACCGATTTAGCGTCCCGTGGGCACCAAATTGTCCGAGGCATCATAACCCATGATCGAGGTTTCACATTATTTTGCAGCACTTGAAATAGTCTATCTTTTTTACTAGAACCTTAAACTTTTCTGTTTATGTGAGAAACTTGTATTTTTCAGAGTAGATTACTCAAAATCGATACATTTTTCTCGAGTTCTTGACCTTAGTGGATTGTCATGCAATTAACTTGGCATCGTTCGATTTGAATGAATTCGAAGCAAGGAATAAGTTTACGGGACAGAGTAGAAAAGAAGGGTCGAATCACCCACTGATTACTTTGCTTCGTGCCGGTCGTCCAAGCGCTACGTAACGTCAATCCTTAGTTACGCGAGCTCCTGCAATGGCACCAACGTTTTGTTAGAATTCTTTCTTTTTCTCTTGCATCAAAATTGTAATTGCATCCATGAAAACGACGCGAAAGCACTTCATCAAGCCCAGCGGCAAAGCTCCAAGAAAACTATACAGCGGTCCGGTCCCGTCGAAGGGACTCTTATAGAGAGTCACTCGTCGAGACGCAGCCCGCTGCATCTAGGACTTATTCCAACAGAAGTCGTTCCATTAGTTGGATCGATTCTCGTAACTTTCGTCCAAATCGATTTGAATCGATGCTGCAAGGCGTTATCGTTTACCAAGCTTAGTGATCGAGTCAGATGGCCATCTAAGTTCCTGATCGATCTGACTCGACGCAAGCATATTATGAAGTTTCGTCGCCTATCGTAAGCGGGGCGCTACAACTAGTGACGGATGAATTTTTAAATCCGTCGCTGTACTTGAACATGCCACGTAGATAAGTATTTATCTTTCAATATAAAAAAGTATTTAATATTTATTACTAATTAATTAGTCAATCACTATTGTTGGGTCATTAATAATTATTACTAACTAATAAGTCAGCCACTATTGTTTAGTCATTAATAAAATTATTACTAACTAATATGTCAGTCACTAATGTTTGGTCATTAATAATTATTATTAATAATAAATCAATCATTATTGTTTGGTCATTAATAAAATTATCACTAATTAATAGGTCAGTCATTAATGTTGGATTATTAATAAAATTATAATTTTTTGAACCACATTCCTAATTGTTTGATATGTCATTAATAATATAGTAAATCAGTCAAAATTACTTGATCCATAAGTAGAAGCTAATTTATTTCCACCACATTCTAATGAAATCACAATTTCTTCATCCAAGATAGTATAAGTGGACTCTTACTAAAAAAATTGAAACAAAAAATAATATATTCATCATATTAGACAAACAACTCAAAAATAAAATATACTCCAAAACAAAGTTAAGTCTGCTATTAACAAAAAAAAAATACATTGTACATCAACACAAATTGATGTTCTAAATTTTAATGATGAAACATGATAAAGCATTCGATTTCACGTCACACCAAGTCCCTGACCACCATTTTGCGTCTCCGGTCCCATTGCTTGGACATACGCTCTTTGTCGCAATTCCAACGTCTCATGTCACTAAAAAGATATAGTCACATTCCTACGCAAATAAAATTAAAAAATTGTGGAAACAAACAATTAAAAATATAAAAATAGCGTAAATAGGGAAAGAAAATTATAGTTAGGGTTTTAAAATTTACTTGAGCCGGTGGGATTTCTCAATGGAGCCGATGGGACTTCCTCCCTAGATGAAAAGCGGTGGAAAATGGTTGAACTTCACTGACCTAGAGTGGTCGAAGAGAACTAAACTCCGCTGACCTCTCAGATGAACACCTTTAAAATAAAACAAAAAATTATTAGAGGAGGAGGAGATGAGTAAATAATGGAAGAGATGAGAGAATTACAATGAGAAGAAAATCCTCATGACCTAGAGAAGGATGAGAGGAGGAGGAGAGGACGAGAAAATTTTAGAGGAGTAAATATTTAGAGGATGAGATAATCATAAACCATTTATAACCAAATATTCTGTAAAGGAAAAAAATGATGGCACATGTGGAAAAAAAGTGACGTCCAATTTTTCAATCCCGCTAATTCGGGCCCAAATATTTAAAACTATTTGATTTTTTTTACTTATTAAATTTATTATTTAATATTAAACTACTTTTTTATTAGTGACTGATTTAAAAGTTCCTAATATTTTTCATGAAACATATTTAAAATTTTCACGTCTATCTTCTCATTTAATAATTAAATAAAGTTTAGTGACTGCATGGTCCATCACCATTAAATATTTATTCCGTCAGAAATAGTATTACTAACGTTTTTCTTAATCCGACACAATTAATCTTTTACTAGTGACTAAATATTCATTCAGTCACTGACTTTCGTCACTATAAGCAAAATTTCTTGTAGTGGGTGTCCCATTCAAATTTTGAAGCAATGCGTCATTGATGAGGGCACCTCGTCCCCTATGTGTAAATTCTTCGAATTTGTCCATTCAAATTCGAAGAATTGTATACCTTATAGCAATTTTTGTGTTAATTTTAGCCTCACAAGTCAAAATTTTGAGATAGGGACCTCTCGGGGTCTTCATTGCCCTTCCAAATACACATACTAATTGTCCTCGAGCCACAGATCGATCAATGGTCGGTCAGTGCTCGCTATAACAAAGAAATTTCCCAATTGATTCACATCCTTAATTTGTTAGTTTTGATGGTGATGTTATATGCAGACCTTGACAATTCTTTCCAGTGCCATAGTATCTAATTGTTACTAGTTCCTCCCTTGTGCAACAAACAAACTGCGAACTCAACACAATCTAAACGATCATGCCACACCATTTGTTGCTCTTATTCTTGATTTTCTTAAAGATCGTTGCAGCAGCCTCTACTGTGGATGACTTCACCTTCAACGGCTTCGGCGGCGCCAAGTTCAGCCTCGACGGGGCGGCGACAATCACTCCGAACGGCCTGTTGCAGCTGACGACCCCCACGAGGCAGACCAAGGGTCATGCCTTCTACCCCACCCCATTCTACTTCAAATCCCCGGACGCAATCGTCTCCTTCTCCACCACTTTTGCGTTCGCGATAGTCCCCGAGGAACCGGACTTAACCGGTCACGGCATCATGTTCGTTGTCTCGCACACCAGGAACTTCACGGCGACCATGCCGAACCAGTACTTGGGCATCTTCAGCCAGAACACCAGCAGCAACCACATCCTTGCGGTCGAGCTCGACACGATATACAGCCCGGACGTACTGGACATCGACAACAACCATGTCAGCATTGATGTCAACAGCATACGTCCCATCGCGTCGCACACTGCCGGCTACTACGATGGTAGCAGCTCGATCAAGAACCTGACCCTCCGCAGCGGCCAGGCGATGCAATTGTGGCTAGAATTCAACGGCACCGACATGCGACTGAACGTCACGTTGGCTCCGGTCGGGACATCAAAACCAGCTCGTCCGCTCTTATCTTCCATTATCGCCTCCAACGTCGTGCTCGATCCGATGTATATTGGGTTCTCCTCGGCAACCGGTTCCTTCCTGACCTCTCACTACATTCTTGGGTGGAGCTTCAAGTTGAACGGAACGGCTGCAGCTCTCGACTACACAAAGCTACCGCCAGTTCCCGCGCCAGGATTGCTAAAGGGCGCAGTAACTCGAAGCTGGCAATATGGCTGCCGTTCGTTTTGTCTTCCATTGTGCTGCTGGTGATCGCTGCTATCATTTTCGTCGTGAAGAGGAGGAGGAAGTATGCAGAGTTGCTCGAGGATTGGGAGCAGGAGTACGGTCCGCATCGGTTCTCGTACAAAGATCTCTTCCAGTCCACCAACGGGTTCAAAGACAAGGATTTGCTCGGCATCGGAGGCTTCGGGAGAGTCTACAGAGGATTCCTGCCTGCTTCCAACCTCCAAGTCGCGGTGAAGAGAGTCTCCCACGACTCCAAGCAAGGGATGAAGGAATTCGTGGCCGAAATCGTGAGCATCGGCCAGCTTCGCCACCGCAACATCGTGCAGCTGTTAGGCTACTGCCGCCGCAAGGGAGAGCTCCTCTTGGTCTACGACTACATGCCGAACGGCAGCCTTGACAAATTGCTGTACGACCCGGCTCGGGCTGTGCTCAGCTGGGCTCTACGGTTTCGAATCATCAAAGGCGTGGCGTCGGGTCTGCTGTACCTACACGAGGACTGGGAGCAAGTAGTCCTCCACCGCGACATAAAGGCGAGCAACGTACTGCTAGACGGAGAGATGAACGGTCGGCTCGGAGATTTCGGCCTCGCAAGGCTGTATGATCACGGAACCGTTCCCCAGACCACGCATGTGGTAGGAACCGTCGGCTATCTCGCTCCCGAGCTGGCCTGGTCCGGCAAGGCTACGACCAAAACGGACGTGTTCGCGTACGGAACGTTCCTTCTCGAAGTTGCATGCGGGAGGCGGCCTTTAGAGCCAGAAGGAGAGGGAGGAGGAGCTGGTGTTAGTCGACTGGGTGGTCGAGAACTGGAAGAGGGGATCGGTGCTCAAGCCAAGCGACCCGAGGCTGCGGGACGACTTCCCGGTGGACGAGATGGAAATGGTGCTGAAGCTCGGGTTGCTGTGCTGCCACCCGATACCGGCGGCCAGGCCGAGCATGCGGCAGGTGTGCGGTTCTTGGAAGGCGACGCGGCGCTGCCGGAGCCTCCGGTGTACATGAACTTCAGCATCCTGTCGTACGTGCAGAATGAAGGGTTCGATGATTATATCAGGTCGTTCCCTTCGTCGTCCCGGGGAGCATGTCTACATTCTCGGGATTGAAGATGTATATATCTTCTGTTTTGTATGTATCTTCTGTTTCATTGAGTGTATATCCTTCAGTGTGCAATTGGATTAAGAAAGGATTGACATTCATCCAATGCTTGAGTTGCAAAACAACATTTAAAAGAGTGGCAGGATAGTGCAATGCTAGGGACAAAAATAACACATTGTACTCTCTTCTTCTACAAAGTCAACTATATTTTGTTTTTGGTAGTAGACTAGGAGTTTGTGATTGAAGTTGTTCTCAACAATTATGTTATTT
>JANAVB010012206.1:0-82680 GCA_029216955.1 Iris pallida | reverse complement strand
TTTGATCTATCTTCAGGATAGTGGAGACACGATCACATCGCTCTGGTACAACAGCCGTCGAAGAGGGGCTGCCACTCTCGTCTAGTGCAGCCTACGGGACTGTAGCACCTTCTGTTCCTGATCAGATAGGACGACTGCAGCCTTTGGGGGTGTGCCTCACTGTTCAGAGGACGACCCCATCATTCTGAGATATTTCAGCAGCAGCAGCAGCCCCGCAGCCACCTACAGGAATGGTGATGTGCCCACCTATTTTCTTTTGTGGAGAGGGTTCTGGCGTCTCACTAGCAGCAACAGCGACAGAATGCCAATTTCCATCAGGATTGACGAGGCCCATCAGCCGGTTTGTACTAGTAGAGATGGTGGCTGCTCAGAGGGAGTAGCAGCAGCCTTACCGAAAGGAGAAGGATATCTAAGAATTTCAGAAGATGCATCCTAGAGAGTTCCTGGGCACTGAGGGCATTCATTATGCGGACGATTGGATCGAGCATATCGAAGAGATATTCAGACTGGCGGAGATACCAGCTCGACTCCAGATCGAGGCGGTGGGCAGTCAGATGCAGGACTTAGCCCGTGCTTGGTACCAGACAGATCCCAGAGTGGGAGTTGAGGGTCAGACTTAGGCGCAGTTCAAAGAGCTGTTCAAGGAACAGTTCTTTCCAGATGTGGCTCTAGGAGGCATGGAGGCACAGTTTGAGAGTCTGGTTCAGGGGAACCAGACAGTTGCTGAGTACACCAGGGAGTTTTACCGGTTGGCTCGATTCATTGATGACTTGACTGAGAAGACGTAGGCGAAGAACTTTTGCCGAGGTTTGATCAGGGAGGTTCGATCAATGATTAAGAGTGATCGAAATGATACCTACGCAGAGATCTTTTCTGGAGCTATGGCAGCGGAGGACCTAGGGTTGAAGCTGAAGAGAGGTCGGGACTTTCAGGGAGCCAGTAGGAGCGGAGGCCAGGCAAAGAGGCCTCACGTGTAGATTCAGCAGGCACAGGCGCCAGTGAGAGTATAACAGGCAGCATCAGCCTATAGGACAGGACCGCAGGGTGCCGACTTTTGCCTACTGCAGGAAGGCAGGGCATGTTTGGGAGTCTAGGAGGAGGCTGAAGGTTTGTCTATTCTGTGGGTCTGGTGCTCACAAGATGATAGATTGTCCCGTTGTACCTCCTTTTGAGGAAGTTAGGCCACCTGTAGCTCAGCACCATAGGGGTGGAGCTTTTGCGATGGCGGTCGAGGAGACCAACACTGCAAGTGATGGGTTACAGGTTTGTCCTTCTCATTCTTTCTCCCAACTTTC
The DNA here is from genome assembly GCA_029216955.1 of Iris pallida. Classification (NCBI taxonomy): domain Eukaryota; kingdom Viridiplantae; phylum Streptophyta; class Magnoliopsida; order Asparagales; family Iridaceae; genus Iris; species Iris pallida. The sequence goes on along the minus strand of JANAVB010012206.1, from coordinate 81,385 downwards.
CCGTGTGATTCCCTTAGTACCTGCCAGGATATTGTTTGTGATTTGCTAGATAGTGTAGCTACCATATTCGAGACTGTGGAATCATGACCAGTAAGATTATGTTTGCATGATTATCTCTTGACCTTGATTGTTTGGGGTTGACCTAGAAGGGGTACGATCATCTTAATTTCGAGGACAAAATTTTTCTAAGGGGGTAGGATTCTAACACCCAATTTTCCAAATGAGGGTAATTTTGAAATTTTGTAATTATAATTATTATTTATTGATTTTTATTTTTATTATAATTTTTGGTGATTTTTAAAATTTAAACTATTTAAAAACTGTTTTAAGTCATGACTTGTGATTTTGATGTGCTGCTAGTGAAACCCTAGAGACTGTACGACCTAGAGCATAACCATATGATTAGGGATATTTAATTATCATTTTTAGCCTAGGGGTAATTTGGTCATTTTGGCTTATTAGAATTATTGATTAAAATATTGGATTGGTGATTCCTAGTTTGGACTTTTGACTCATTGAAACTAGCAGACTAGCCTAGAACATAACCCTAACTATGGTGACCCTAGTGTAACTTGAGTTGACCCATTTTAGTCACTTAGAAATTTGTTTTGGAATAGAAGGATTAGGTTTAGTGAAATCAAGTCATGACTTATGGCTTAATAAAATGACTTATGACTTCATGACTTAAATGACTAGGACTTAAGCCCATGGGCCAAACTATGAAACCCTAACCCTAATTTGACACCCATGGCCAGCCATAGGAGAACCCCTCCGATTTAATGTCATGTTGGTTGTTCTTGCCTCTTTTGAGTTCATCCTAGTTTTTGAAGAAAAGATAATTCCTCCACTTTCCTAAAATCTCTAGAAATTCATTTTAATTCCTTTTTAACCCTAGTCTTTTGCATTAGGATCTAATTTTTGTATGTTTATTATTTCTGGAGGTTCATCTCAGTTTTAGTGTCATTTGGAGCTTGGGAGTTGCTATTTGGAATCCTTCCATTTGAGCTTTCTTTGAGTATTGGCACCCAATAGGTAAATCACTCAAACCCCATATTTTTCCTGATTTCTTTGCATTTAGGGCTAGATCTAGGAGACCCCTAGCTGTCCCTGAAATTTGGGCATAATTCGTATCCATTTTGTGTCCGTATCGGACACGTATCACTAGTGTAGGCTAGGTGTTCAATGAAATATCCCTTAGGGATTTATTTTCGTATTTTGAAAATCTAATTTCATGAATCCCTAGATCTAGGTATGTATGTTAATTTTTGTGAAGGGTGTTTGGAATTTTAGTTTTTTTTGTGTCAGATTTTTGAGTTGGACATGCTGTCCACACTACGCACGGTGTCCTGCATCATAGGCTGAATATCTCCCTGTATCGGACACGAGGACACGCCAAATTTTGGAAGGATGTCAGGGCACTGACTGAAATGACTCTTCAAAAATTTAAGGCTATATGGTTGCGTGTGCGAGGAGTTCTCCTCCTTGCACTGGCCGCACTGGCCGCACGCGCAGGCTGTGTGCACACGCAAATTCGTGCCACAGATATGGCTTTAGAACTGACACGACACGTGTCTAGGACACGATGTAGGGCCATAGACACGTAGCCCTATATAGGGCAAACATGTGGACATGACCACGATATTTGTCGTACAACGTGTCATGTCCGAGAGTGACACACACGCGTGCACGACGCTGTGTGCCTGTACGAGTGTCTGTGTGTTCGAACAGGATTGGACACACTGTGTCCTGTCGTGAGGACACCACAAGACTCGTGTGGCTCTATGACACCTATACCACTATTTACCAACTATTTAATTTGCATATTAACAAGTTTTTATGGATCGAATTTCGATTTCCCCTATCGACTGATACCTATTTCCTGTTTTTGAATTCTGAAAGTTCAATCCCATTTTAACTGATATTGATGTTCAATTTACATATTTAACTTTATGTGCACATGTATTATCTACTACAAGGATTGGTTACTGATTGGTGTTGGTTTAAGATTTGAAACAGCTTCTGAAATGTGTTGACTGATACGCCATTCCGAAACTGAACACTGAGTTTAAATTCCCTGTTTAAACCCAATTTTTATTAATGTTTATTTGCCATATTTGATTCACTTACACATGAATAGTTCACTGTTAATGGTAGTTTAAGTTTGTGTTTGAGAATTTAGGTTTTGATTTGGTTTTGGGCATTTATGTTACTGTCAATACGTTCCTGTCATGCACTGTTTTGAAATGTTTGAATTCTTGAAGCTAAATGTGTTTCCAACCATTTGGTTCCATGTTCTAAATTGTCATATTAACCCATTTACATGTGTATTAGGTTGCCTTAATGTTGGGTTATGGTTTGTGTTGGAAATTTGGATTCGAAATGGATTTTCGAATATAGGTTGAACTGTAAATGGGTCGACTGATACACAGTCTAGGAATGAACTTCTGAACCTTCATTCCTTTCTAAAACTGATTTTTAATGTTAAATTTGCTATGTTAATTCATCACACATGTTAGTGTTTTTGAATGATTGGGTTTCACATTGGGTTGGTTTGTTTAACTGTCATTTTGGTTTCCTAATTACTGAGATTTGAAACACTATTTTTCTATTTCCTATTTAACACTCTTAAATTCTGTTTCCACACAATAATTCCATGTGACACTACACTAACACCCTATATACACTGTTAACACATTACAGTATCACAATAGACACATGGTTACACCTTACCCAACTGTCAACTGAGAACAACCCATATACACATACATACATTAAATTCCTAAGAAACACACAACTTTTCCTAACTCCTAAACTGTCAGTACACACACACACATATATGCATAAGCCCCTACATTTCTATATGTATGCAACATATGTAAAATGAATACATGAATGAAATGTAGGCAATGCATGTTATTTATATGAATGTAAGAATGTAATATACATGATGTATTAGGATAGTGTGTGTTTGGGTATTTGTAGTTGAGGGCTTAGAAATGGTAAGGTATCCTATATATGATGTGTAGGTATAGATTAAAGAATAAACTATCTAGATTGAGTTATGTAATGGCATGTGGGTATACCTTTATAGTTGTATTACTTGCTCTCTATATTGATTTTCTATTTTGGTTGTGAAATAGGTTTGATATGGTAGGACTGTGATATATTATTTGGTATTGGCTTTTTGAGATTATTATAGTGTTGGCTATGGTATAGTTCTATGAGTTAGTGATTAGCCTATAAGTTTGTTAGCCAAGTGCAATATGTTATTTGGCTTTGTGACTTGTTTATTAGGCTAGAGTATTGACCAAGTTTGACTCCTAATTGTCCAATCTTGATTTATTGACCTAGATTGGATTGGGGGTTGACTATGGTTGACCAGTTGACTAAAAGTCAACTGATGGTCAACCTTTGACTTAGTGTAACCTTGTTTGCCCTTGTTTGACCTAGTTTGATCCAGACAGTTGACCAAGTTTGACTTAGAGTTGACTTTGACCTAGATTGATCTAGAAATCATGTAGATTGCATCATAAACTTCATTTACCTTATTTTAAACATATTATAACCTATATTACACTGTTTAGGACATTGTGACTCTGGTGCAGGCATCTGATACTACACTCTTTTCAGAGTAGCAAGCGAGTACATTCTCTGATAGTTCTTCCATTTACTTATCGTTTACTGTACTTCAGTTATAGCTAGTTTTATTTGATTCTCTGTTTCAAACACGATTTGATATTACTGGATCCATTTCATGCTACACTCACTTATTCATGTCTAGCCTCTATTTCTGGAATCACCTACTGGAATTACCCTGGAATCACTTACTGGCATCATTCGTGTTCTGGCTGGACTTGTACTTATTTCATGTCAGGTTATGGATTCACTTGTACTTGTTGGGCGGGGAAATATTGGAGTAGACATGTGAACATACCCAAATACTGGAACTACTCCCTTGGAATTATACTAGAATGATAGCCATCCCACACTTGGCCGAGTGTGCGGTGTACCGTATTACCTACAGCCATTCACATGTCGATCCCGATATTTTAAAACACACTGCTAGAGTATAGGCTGGACTCACCCTGGAATCATTAATCACTATGACTGAAATCGTCTCGTACTGGATTCATCTTGTATTATTTTCGTCTTGTACTGGACTTACATTGGAGTTATACTTGTCAACATTACTGTCTAGACTTATACCATGTTACTCTAGTTCAGCTAGTTTCTATTTACAGTCTTTATTGCCATGATTCTTTTCTTATTTAGTTACTTTACTTTTCTTGTACCTTAACTGCTCCTCTACATCACTATCCGTATAAAACTGCCATGATTTATCAATGTAACTGTCTATAACTGTTTATAGTTCTCTGTCATTTACTTGGAATTTCTTGATGAGTTATCCTCGTTCCTGTCCTGACTGGACCTGTTGAAAATTTTACAGATGATTGTCCTGAGGACACTTGCCCAACTTATTATGGACCAGGAGATGGCTTAGCTACCTTTGGCCCCGACACTCAGGAGTGATCGAGATTTAGTTTGGTAGACTAGCATCTTTTTATGTTGAACTTGTTGTATTTGATTTGAGACTTGTGTAGTATTTGATATTATGGAGAGTTGTTATTATTTTAGTAGTTGTCTTCTATTTTTAGTTATTTCTTTTGTGTTATCTTATCGTGCTTAGACTGTAATTGAGTTACAATATCTTATACTTGTCCTCCGTTCGGAGTTGATCATGATGAGTACATTATATATTGCGTGAGTTGTTGGTTAGATAGTAACATAGGACAGCGTTCTACCGCCGACACTACGGCGTAGGATGTGCGCTGTTACGTACTCGTACCCTCACAGTGGGTACGGGTCGTAACACCGTCACTTCTTTGATCCCGGTAACGTTTATGACTGGTATCGTGGTTTTGGTGCTACTCCACACCCTTCTCATGGAGCGGGCACTTCTGGGGCTAGTCCTTCTGGACATGGTGGCGATGCTGATCGTCATGATGATGATTCTATTTAGCAGCTGAGGATTTGATCTAGACGTTACTATATTCTGTCTAGATGTTTTTCTGATTAGATTCTATTTTTGTCTATGTGTTCTTCGGACTGCTCTGACATTCTAAGTTAGTAGTACTTTTATTTTTATTCTAGCACTTTTGTAACTGTTTGTAGAGTTGATGTATTCAAACTCTTTTTATTACTATGCATTTTCTATTATTTAGTATGTATTTTTCTTTTTGGTATGCCCTTCTGCATTTTAATCTTAGCACTATATCTTAGCTGATGCTTCATTCATAAGACCTTCCTGTGAACTTTATGTTATTTCTTTATATATTCTCTCTACGTTTCTTCAACGTTCGTTTTATGCATATATTGGGGGTGCTTCTCTTTTTGAAATTATTTTTCTAAGTGACAACAGGGGAGAAAAGGATCTAACATCTTTTTCAGGATTTTTTTACCAAGAGGAACAGTACAGTACCATACAAGTATGAATAGTACAGTACCATACAAGTATGAACAGTACAATGAATAATGTTTTGATATTTTTGTCAAATCAATATCAAGATGTTATATCGGTCAAGGTTGGTCAATTATCAAAATAGGAGAGATTGTTGGCCCATTGGTTATAGTCAAACCTAATTTTAATAATTGCTCTAACCCTGTCTCAATATAAGGGCTACTTGGATGACTGCTGAGAACTGCTACTGCTACCGTTCAAGACTTAGAGCCATTTTTCCATTGAGTCTATATTTTCAATATCAATGTATTTTTTATAATTTATTGAGTCTAGGAATATAACGTACACCGAGTCGTACTAGAAAATAGGCTATCCCAAAATATTTTCAAAATATCCTTTCATTTTGAAAGTAAGCCCATTTACAAAAGCTCTAAACTGCTTGACTTCTCGAAAGCCCAAAATCTGATTTACGAAACCCTAACCAACCAAATCTGGACCAACATAATTCAGACTGAGTACGGCCCAAATTTAGCTGAGTTCGATTAGTAAAACGTTGGGATTTGAACCGAGTATCCCCGCAGTTACGGATGCAACAGCTATCTGCCGAGATTCTTTTCAAGAATTCTGCCGGAGTTCTGTCCAAATTCTGCCTTTAGAAAACCTATAAATAGAGAACAATTTCTACCATTTTAATACACCAATTCATTCTCTTCTCTTTCCTCTAAGGCTACTATAGTCTTCCAAAGTCTTCTAAGCTTTTCATTTTTAAAGCCCAAGCCAGTTACAATCCTCTAGTCGATTTGCAAGTACAGTACGATCTAGAAGTTTCAGAGTGATTGTAATTAGAGGCTTGATTAAAGATAGACATTTTATAATTAAAGTTGGTCGATTGCTTCGGATCAAAGCTCGCGTTTGTAGAAGTTACAAGAACATCGCATGAAAACTTGCATTTTTATAGTGGATTTCAATTGGAAGCTGAAGTTATTCCGACTGGATTAGTCCTCACAAGAGGGAAACCAGTATACATCCTTGTGTTTGTGTTTGTTCTCTGCTCTCTACTTTACATTTATATATCTGTGATATATTCTGTGATCTTGCTACTAATAATTTTTAATAGCTAATTTTCTGCTGCCTCTAGAGTATAGCGCTTTACATTTCGTTTCTTCTAATGGCACCAACGTATCCTGTGCAGTATAGGGGCCTTGTGCCTGTTATTCTTAAGAAGCATGTCATATTGAGTGAACGTAATATTGGGGATGATTTCCCCCATACAATGGTAGTACGGATATACGATCGGGTCCTCTTCAGGCTATAGGACCGTTTATGAAATACTTAGCATCCTTCAGTGCTTCGCTTAGAGCATCTCGAGTATCTTTGGAGAGTCAGAGAACCTCAAACAGAGATAGCCGAGCAGAAGTATTGGCGAGCTGTGCCAATATGTCAAAGTTATGAGGTTTTGTCGGACCCAAAGCACCATATTTTCTCAAGGCTTGTCAAAATGAGCCTCCTTTTGCTTCTGTTATATGCCGTTGGAGGTTGGAATGGACCCTCCCCTCGGGTAGTAGTAGTGGTGACATGAGGCGTCTCCTCAGTCGGAACCTCCTTCTGCTGAGTGTTCTGCTATGACCGTGTCACCATTGGCAAGGCTTCCTCCGGAGAGGCAGTGACCATTCGACAAGACTTGGACTTCTTGCCTTTAGTTTTGGATATAGGGCGTACCACCGGTTGAGTCATCTCCGGAGCTAGATCACGAGGAACCCAGATGATCTTGCCCCGAAATGTAGTCAGTTGAACCAGTCCAATCAAATTATCATGAGTCGGTGGAAGGTTGGTTACTTCCATTGTCGCCTTTGGGATGGGGATGACGCCATCTTGGGCCTCCGTTGGTGGCAGGGTGCCAAACTGAAGGGACACCATATTTGCGGAGACTGTCTTATCCTCATAGTCAAGAGAGAGGACATTCACATTGATCATGCATTGTCTGAAACTCTTCAGTATGTAGCAGTATCGGATTGGGCACCGAATGAACCGATGGTAGTGACAGTACTTTGGGTCGTCGACTCTATCAACCTTATTCGGGCGCTTAGGATTAGGCAACTTGATCTTGTCACCTTGCATGAGTACCTCGAAGAGCTACAGGGTGTCTTCATCATTGAAGGAGTAGACTTCCTTCTGCCGTGGCACGGTTGGTGGCTTTTGAGTAGGGGCTGACACACCCTTGGAGGTGCTGACAGTCAACGCCTGCATCCCCTTTGACTCACGCCCGCTGTTGTTGCTATTGGAGGGGCGCTTCCCTTTGTCATCGAACGAAGGAAAGTTGAGTCCTAAGAGACGAGCATCTCGGGTCTTCAATTCGGCGCTCTCAGTACCGATGATGAGTATGGTCTAGTCCTTATACTGGATGGAATCGACCCAGAGTTTAACTGTCAACGTCATGTTCTTGCGGCACAGTACCGGCTCAGGGATACCGAGAGGTAGCCTTAGATACGCTTGGCGGAAGCGCTCAATGAAAGCTCAAACTATTTTTTTTCTTTATATGTGATATCCATAAGGGAGGACATAGTCATGTCCATTCTGCCATCATAAAATCGAAAAAGGAAAAGATGCTTCAGATCTTCGAAGGAGGATATACAGTTATAGGTAGGCTACAAAACCATTCGTAAGACACCCCTGCAGTGCCCCAATGAATAGATTTGTCAGCAAGACATCATCCTTCGACATATGCTCCATCGTAGAGGCAAAGTACGTTAGATATCGACAAGGAGACTTCTTTCGTCAAATGGTGTCAGCGTTTGTGGTTTATACATGGGAGGATAAATTATATTGTTCCACTCGCGAGGATAGGGTTGTCGGATCCTGAGCTTCTGACGCTCCTCTGTTTATCTTTAGCTTCTATGCAAGTGCGTATATCCCCCACGAGCTCGAATAGGTCCTCGGTTGATGCGGTAGCAGATGACCGAGGCAGGCAAGTTGACCGGTCCTCAAAGGAGCAGTCGACCAAGGGAGAGTACGAAGGTCAGTCCCTGAGGGCACTCGTTGGGGGTGGTACATTCGAATCCCTATTAGTTCCTGGGTTAGGACTAGCAGAAATAGGGACCCTTATCGGAGGTTGAGCAGCCAAGGCGTTCCAGATCTCGAACACCTCCTATGTCAAGGACTGGATGAAGGTGGAGAGAGAGTTTTAAGACCCGTATCCAGATTGTTTATGCGATTTAGAAGGTCGGGCCAAAGTGTCCCCATCTTCTTTGTTTTCTTTCCCTCTTATGTAAATTGGCATGATGTAGGCTAAAGTAGATGGAACGGTGGACCTTTCGCTTTCAACATCACTTTCTTGAAGGAAGGTTAACATCAGGGCTTCCTTATCTGAATCCCAAAGTTGTCTACCCCCAGCTACATCGATTTAAGTTCCTTGACAGATGTCCCTATCTTCAAATGAGGGATTATTGTGGAATATTAGGGGAGTGCAACCCCCAGCCGAAGTCATCTCCCCCGAAGAAGACTTGCTTTTAGCATGGTTGTTTTGGAATACCCCGGTGTTAGGCACTGTTAACTTTCTGCTCCGGAGATGGCATTTGGATGCATTAGCCGAAATCGGAGGATTGCTGGTTTTAAATTTTCTCTTAGGAGTAGGAGAATTAGAGATGACGTGGCACGAGGCGACCAAGAGTTCTTCCTCGTCGTCGATTGGCATCATTTTTTCAAGATGATGTTGGATAGGTGCAACAGATTGCAGTCGCTGGAACACAGACTGTCTTGGTGGTAGGGCTACTGCTTTCCAACAGCAGCAGTTGATGGTAATACTAGTATAAGTATGCCCAGCAGGGGGTAGATTGTGTGTAGTACTTGTCTCCCCTGCCTTTCGTTTGTGACTAATCACATTATATAGGTCATGCAAGAGGAGGACCGTATTCACAGCTACTTCATGCGCGCGGCCAAGCGTTGTGCACGGGTGTGATTGAGGACAGTGGACTCCCTGACTCACTCCGGGCGTATAGAATTCATCTAAGTCATTAGTGGGAGCTTTGTGAGGGAGGCCAACTTTAAACACACAGTTAGATTGAACGTATGGGCCTATCACAATGTTTGCCCCTGGCTTCGTTCATGAACATAAAATGTACCCAAGTGGGAGGGGGACTTTAAAGAGTGACCCATTTTAGGTACAGAAGTACCTGTGTCAGTCCGATACAGTTTACCATCAGTCGTGCGTGTAACTATTAGCACGGGTTTCTTGTCTACTGCTAGCATAACACAATGAGCATGTGAGGCCCGTGCCGCCTTAGATTTCTTCGTACTAGCCCACAAAGGCACATAGTACTCAGAGTCTAACTTTTTCTTATTAAGGACAAGTGATCCTATCAAATACATAAGCCTTCTTGAGCGCAGTCGACCCCTGTGCGAATGGATATATGTGCCTCCTTCTTCTTTCATAGAGCCTTAGTCCGGGCGTGGGCAGTTTAGGAATCAGGAGCAGTGCCTTGCTTTCCAGTCCCATGTGCCGCTTGTGGAGTGGCCTTGCTATCAGCAGCATGGAGAGACTTCACAGGCGTAGATCATACGCCTTGGGTCTGCTGCGCTTCCGACGCAGCCTCCTTGGTATCAGTATACAACACAGTATCTTTGGGCACCCAGAGTCGGCGAGTCTTCTTCAATTTTGGTAGCCGCTTAGAAGGACTCGCGCTGCCTTCAGAGTGAAATTTTTCGTAGGCTTGTTGGTCGAAGCGTACGACCCGCATCTTTTGAGAAGATTCGTGCTTGTCATCGTCGGATTGCGTCACTACCTTCTCGTTGAAGGAGAAAGTGGTCTCCAGCAGATTCGCAGCTTGTTTGCCATCAAAAGTGTTGAAGGAACTTTTAAATATAACAAATGAAACAAGTATAAAAAGTTGACCCTTAATAGGATCTCTCTAAATACAATATTTATGTAGGAAATTGTGACGATGGAGGTTGAACGTTGCTTCCTTTACTCTTTTGACGATCTGACGACGTTCGAGAGAAAATTGCAAGTCTTTTTGCTTGATCTATAAGGAGGACGGCAATTCGGCTCTCTGAAGTGTAGGTAATGCACTGTATGTTTGAATAAGGGAATGATCCTTCTATTTATAGATAATTTTTAGAATGATCCACGCATGCGCGTAGGGGTGCTATGCTCAAAATGTTGGGTGAAGGGGCATTACGCAAGCGATTTTAGGGTTGAATCTATTGTAATTGCTCTCTGGCTGTGAATGAGCTGCCACGTAGCATTTGTTGGAATTCATCTGTTACTGAGATCTTGGGTGGTTGGCACCCGTTCATGTGCATGACTGGGTCAATGACACGAGGCACATATGCATTGCCCAAAGATATCGCTCTGTTGGAGTAGAGAAGCTTCCTATGCCATGATTTGGCATGTGAGATCTCCTATTATAGAAACGAGATAGCTTGTGGGCATAGGGATGACCCTACGAAGAGTTTTAGTTTGATATGGTGCTTTAGCGAGGGTTAGACTCTATGTAGCATTGCACAGCTATCTCTGACATACTTTAATCATTACAATAATGTAGGCTGTCAACTCAGTCTTCGAAATGTTTTAGCTTCTAGTAGCATAGGTTTGGGCCATGCCAACGCCAACTGTTCAAGCGTAGTGCTGAACGTCTCTTCATTTCTTGTGCTATCGTCGGCTACACGAAAATCGAGACGAGCGGCACTCTGTTCAAAGCATTGTGCTTTGAAAGTTGAACCATTGTCACAAGATATTAAATATTCCTTAGAAGCTGGGACTTAACTTTTATGGGCTATAGCCTATTAGATGGCATGTCTATCTCATGGGCATAGCTACTCAGATGGCGTAGATACTCCTGGAGCGTAGCTATTTAGAAGGCATATCCACTCTAGGAGCGTAATAGCTTTTAGTTCCTTTTATTTGGTCAACTCTTCTTTCGCTTCTCGTGGCGTGGGTCTCAAAATATTGACTGACCCAATTTTTGAAATGGCAAGTTCATTGCCATAATTAGGAGATTCATCACATTAAAGGCAAGTTCATTGCCATTAATACGAGATTCATCAATTTTAATCTCGGGGCTTTGATTGACTACCACGTGGAGCAGGCGTAAGGTTCGTTGCTGCCTATAAATAGGAACTTTTTTGGATGCCTTTTGCTTATTTCTCCCTCGGCACTCCTCCTTCATGTCTGACCCCGACTTAGTCTTGGGTGGCCGTGGGCCTTGTCTTTGGCACACGAGTCGGCTGTTGGTTGTGGATCTCCTCGTTGAAAGAAGCCAAGTTCGTAACTAAGAACTTCTTCAGAGATTTGTGTTTGAACGTTTGGTATGAGGGTTCAAACCTGAACAACATCTTAACTGTGTTCTGCTTCGAGGGTCAAGATACTGGATTTGTATTTATTGCCATTCCAGACTCGTTCTTATTCGCACGCCGGTCGAGTGGCGTAGGGAGCTGTACGGGGGAGCTACACCTAGATGGCGGAAGATAAGGTCAAGTGGCACGCCCACATTGCTCATGCCTTCTGTCGAACTGACTATGCCTCACGCCTGCGCCATCAGTGACAGAAGGAGTGCTGCGCCTTAAATATGATTTTTATGAAATAGATTTCCAAATGAGTGAAAATCCTTTGTAATAGATAGGTTTCCAATGAATGAAAATCCTTTTGAAATACAATCATCGCTTCTGTTTATTGTCTTGTCTTTTAATTCTTGGTGCGCCAACCTTAGCGTTTGATGTTCTGGAGTATGTTGTTTTGTGGTGTACAGAGTGTTCTATTTTAGGGGCAAAAAATTCCATGCTTCTACAATAGCATCGACTCAACATCTTCCAAGTATACTAGTAGCATACCATATATAGTTACATCTAATATACCTAGTATAAAGTCACAAAATAAAAATATAATATTTAATTCTGGAAATTTATTTAAAATATTTTTTAAAATAATTTTAGACCAAGAAAACAATATCTAGTACTATATCAAATTAGTATCAACTTAATAAAATAATATTTTTGAAAAATGAATTATATAATATTTAATTTCAATATATTTCCTAGAAATATTAATAATCATTATTTAAATATAATATATGCTAGAAAACTAGCCTCTAATTATCATACAAAACTAGTATCACCATAAACCAACTACTCGACCTGATTGGACCCAAAAAAAATAAAATTTAAATAATTATTAAATATGGAATAAATTAATAAATAATGAATAATATGATTTTTACAGCAAAGGACACATGAATATCCTTTTACAAAAATAATACGAAGTTCCGGGTTCGAACACAACATTCGATTCAACGAATTCAACGTTTGACAACTTGTACAACGGAAACAAAATTTTAAAAATATGAAAAACTCAACAAGATGACCAACGAGCATATTTAAATGATAGAACAAGATGTTAGAAGCATTACCAATATTTTTTTATGAGATCAAAAATATCTGCAAGTTGCCGAAAACTCGCACGCGACAAAATAGGTTCAGTCTGGACACATGTTGGTGCAACGAGAGCCATGGAAAAATCGTATGAAACCACGTGGATGGTCAATTGGAGTTCGAAGAAGACACATAGGGCTAAAAGTTTGTTTTGGTTTCATCAAATGGACAAAAAAAAGTTGAGAAAAATACGCTTACAAAAATAGCATACCTGTTGTGTCGTTTCAGCCCACATTCGTTCGACTTCTGGTGCCTTCCGTGCCTTGTGCTGACCAAATAAAGCTTTGTGGATCCTCGAGAAGGTGTTGTGGTGTTAAAGGGTGTCCTAAGGTTGCATGAGTGGTGTTAACGGGGTTGGAAGGGGTCGGCTATAAGGGTTTTGGTCTGGTGTGTTGGATGTGCGCGCGTGAGGAAATAGAAATATTGTAACGCCCCAGTTCCATTATACATAGGACTAAAAATATATACATGCCAGCTGTATGAATATGCATGATACTCTGATATACAATAGAGATGCAGTGGTAATACTTGATGAAGATCCAAAGACCTACCAGTCACCCCTCAGTGTAAGAATCCTATCTTGGATCCTCCCATCTTCCTCCTCCTTCGCCCTCATCGACAACTGGCCTGCCACTCTCGTAGAAGCTGATAGGCGGATGGTGATTTTCAATCCGGCTCTCACATCCATTTATGAGGAAGCGGAGGTCTCTGGCACCCCTGCGGATGTGAGCACCCTGAATTTTGGGTTGACTTTTTTATTTTTCTGATTGAATTAGTTTCAATAAATAATTTATTCTGTTTATTTTATCTTTAAATGTACTTTTTCGTGCCTTTGATATTTGGAATGTCAGGGATGTTCATCTCTGAAAACTTTCTTCATGAGTTTTGTAGTGGACAGCATTACCATCATTTTGGTATATAATGTTCCACTCAAACTTTTTCCCTTGTACTCTTTTTGATTTGCACAACTTCAGGTCAATTTAGACCATTTGATCGTTGATTAATTATTAATTAATTTTCCACTTTTTTCTTTGATCATCATATGCACGTTACCATGACTTTTAATTTAGGAGCACCAGACTAGTCATTTTCTTGAAACCAATTTTTTATGCATGACCTACTCGAGACACTCTTCATCCATGACATTCGTGTCCCACTCAGACACACCATCTTGTGCTTCATTTGCTTTGCACAACTTTTGGGTCAATTTAGGCTAATTAATTTTCTACCTTAATATGTGACCTGACTTCCAATTTAATTTCGGGACCCGACATCGACCCAAACCTGTCAACCCCAAATATGGAAATGGCCCACATGAAGTCTACTACCCGCATGATACTTGTGTCCCATTTATTTGAGCTTCCACATGCTACTTATTTATCCATGATCATAAACACCTATTTAAATTCAATTATTGCACCATGTCCAATTTTGACCCGACCCGGCTCAACCGAACCCAATCCAAGCTTCGGGTTACCCTCTCTCATGACACCCTCACTCTCCTTGCCCTTGAAAAAAATATTAAATACCTAGTTTTTCTACTTCAATATTTAATGTATATTCTATTGATTTAAATCCATAAAATAAAATGTAATCCCCTATTTAATTTCTACCCTTGATTCGACTCTCATTTAATCCCAACCATCAATCTCGTCATGACAACCCACCCACACCCTCCTAGGCATGTGGCCGGTCCTAACTTTCATATCTATCTCTCTCTCTCTCTCTCTCCTTCCTTTATTACACACACACACATATATTCTCTTTCTTTATTTTTCCTTACAAACTCACACACACACCATCACCCACAACAGCAGCTCAGCCTTAGGCCGAACCACTTCACCTCCTCCTCCCGAGCTAACTTCTCCCTGGCCGAGCCTGGCGAACCACCCTCTTTCCGAGCTCCTCCTCCACCAGCCTCTCCTTCCTCCTCCTCATCCAACACCAATCACCACCACCACATCCAACACCACCATCTCCACCAGTTCATCTCACCTTGCCACTGCCGCGCTCCGCTGTCCACTGGCCGCCGTGCCGCCTAGCTGGGCCAGCAAAGCCCCCGCAACTGCAGCAGCAGCGAGCAGCCGCCCGAAAATGATCGAGCATAGCCGTGCGGTTCAGGCGCTACCGTTGGCCACCGTCGTCGTGGCCGGCCCCACGGCTGGATGAACTCTGGCGAACCCCCGGGGTGCGCTGCCTTCCTCCCCGGCGCGATGCATAGTCGATTCGTGCGTTTCGCACGAAATCCCGCCGTGACGCGCGCGGAATCGAAGTTTGATTGTGCGCCTCGTCGTAGCATCTTTGTGTCGATTTTCTGGACAATCCGATCGTTGGATCGACGACTTCTTTGCTCTGTAACAATCTCGGTATATCCATCTTCACTCTCCACAAGTTTTGTCCGTTGATTTTATCGTTTGATACATCAAAATCGGCCGCCAAGTTGACCGTTTAAATTGTATAAATTTTGAACAGTTTTGCGGAGCCAACTTCGTCGGCTCGTACCTCCTCCACTGCAGCTCCATTTGGCATGCTACCAGTTCCTGTTCACAGCTGGTATAATCCTCTTTCTACCCCTCCAGTTTCGTTTCATTATGAGCTTGTTTGATGGGTTTAATTTGACGCGAAAGTTGGCCGTCTGAATTCATAATTTTCAACTTGTAAAATTTTATTTTTGAACACGGGACTCCAGATTTTATTTTCGACCCCACCAGTAGACTCATGGCGTCATTCTGGCACGGTTTCATATATAATTAGTTAGATTTGGAGGTTGTGGGCCCTGGCACGTATTTCGGTGCAAAACGGGCCCCACTGTCCGGGTCAACGAGACTTTTTGACGTCGGCTCATCGGAATCCAATTCTGGATATACCTTTGAGTTCGTATCATTATTCTGGACTCGTTGACATATAATTTGCTAGGTTTTGTGGACATTGGTTCCGGCAAGCATTTCTGTGCAAGTCGGATACCAATATCCGGGTCAACTGGTCATTTTTAGATCGGCTCACCGAAATCCAATTCTGGATATACCGTTGTGTTCATATCATCAATCTGGACTCGTTGACATATAATTTGCTGAGTTTTGAGAACATTGGCTCCGGCATACATTTTCGTGCAAACCGGAATTTTAATGTTCTGGTCAACGGACCAAATTGAGATCGGGTCAACGGAATCCAATTTCGAATATACCGTTGGGTTCGTATCGCCATTTTGGCCACGTGGACATATAATTTGTTATATTTTGTAGACTTGCACATTTTTTGGTGCAAAATGGCTCCGATACCGATACCGTTTTGACCCGAAATTACCTTTTTACCTTTGTGTCCAAACTGGACCGATGGATAGGTTATCCTAGCTAATTTGACCATTCTGGACACGTTGGCGATGTTTAATTCATCATCCGATAATTTTTGTTGATACTTTCTTTATGTATCACCTTTTATTATAGTTAATTCTTATAATATTCGTATTTTGGGATTAGTACAACGAAACTGAGATCGGTCGATTCCAGTGATCTCACATCGCTGAAATTGACAAGATGGACACGTGGATCACTATAATAAGATTATTAACCTTATCGTTGATCATCTTATCTCGATTTACGGGTCGTAAGTTTCGACGTACGAATGACAAAGTACAACTTTATATCTTTAATAATTAGACTAGAATTGATCCTGTTTGACTAGAGTTGACGAGTTGACCAAAGTCAACTGTAAGTCAACACTTGACCTAGTTTGACTAGATTGTTGACCTGAGTTGACCTAGAGTTGATTTGACTTAGAAGAGCCTAAAATAATATAGATTGTTTGTAGAAATTCATTTATTACAACTTGAACACCTTGTAACCTGTGTTGCTCTAAATAGGACTCTGTGGCTTCAGTTTGGACCTCTATACCAATCAGCTGTTCAGGTTATCAGGCGAGTACATTCTCTGATCATTTCATATATTGTTTAGAATTATATTTCTTGCTTTAGATTACTTTACTTGATGCTGACACGTTGGTAACACGGATTAGTACTATATGGATCTTGTCGTGCAATGTTATCCCCTTAGCGGGTACATCGGGTATTCATGTTTGTGTACTTTATCGTGAGCATCGTGTACTCCTTGTATTCGTAACATTCGTGTATAAATCGTGTAAAATCGTGTACTCTTATATGCTTACATGATCTTCGTGTATATTCCTCATCGTGTGCAATAACATAACTTGATTGGATCCATGTGTATTGATTGGGGGCAGGGGAGTAGAAGTGGTTATGTATTCAATCTTGTAGATTTATCGTGTACAATATCGTACCGTTTATATAACCGTCTTGTACTCTAAATCACTAGCACTGTTAGTTCTCTTATATATTGTAGCTATTTACTTATAGTCTCTCTCTTTTTACATCATGTTGTTCTTTCAGTTTTATGTATCTTACTCTCTAGGATGATTATATTTCCTAATCTGTTATGACTTATTGAGATGTACTGTACTCGCTCCTGTCCTGACTGGACCTGTTGATAAATTTTACAGATAGCTTGGAGGTTACCTGCTAGCCTAGAGAAGACACAGTAGAGGTTGGAGTAGATACCTAGGGTTTTTCTTATTTTATTTTCAATTGTCTTGAGCTGCATTTACTCTATGGATTACTGTATTTGAGATTTGAGATGTTTTATGGATTTGTGATATTTTAGACACTTAGACTTCTATCTGCTGTATCTCTTTGTGGATTTCAGTTTTATCTATCTATCTTTTATCGTATTCTACCTTAGATGTGATTGAGACTGTATTCTTCTATGTCACCTCCATTCGGAGTGTATATACTGTACAGGTACCTTATATATTGTTAGATGATTGACATACGACAGCGTTCTACCGTCGATACTGCGGCGTAGGCTGGACGTACCCACTTCTCGTGCCCTTACTCTAGGGTACGGGTCGAGACACGTTTTTAGTGGTGGCCCATGCAGGTCGAGTTTGTGTAGGGGTATTCGAACTAGAGTATCACTACAGCCTGCAGTAGGATTAGGATATATTTTTGAAGGTACTCAATCACAGTTAGGATTCCTTGAGAGATTCCTGGGATGACCCTTGAGAATCTTATTATAAAATATCTCAAAATTTGATTCTAACAGTTTATATTTACTTTTTTGGTTAGTTAATGAATATGAGTCTTGGTATCCATTGTTGATTTAATTTTTTTTTCAAGATGAAATTATATGGGCTAGGTTATCTCAGTTATGGAATCTAGTCTTCTACAGTCACATTAGCCAGCATGGTGAGGACATATCGTCTGATTTTGGATATATTTCTCGGGTGTGAGAATTTAAGATTTTTGCAGCCAAGCTAGCGGCATCGCAAAAATTTTAAATACCATGATTCTAGAGGTATGTGCCTTAGTCGAGGACTCTATGATTATCGTAGCCTTGCTTACTAGTATGACGAGGATTTAGAGTACCATAATTTTGGATAGACGCATATGATTATCAGATTTTACCTTAAATGTTTTTGAACATGTTTTCGCTACTTTTGTTTCAGTCTTTCAAAAAAAATTATTATTTTTTTTGTTTTGTTTTGCTTCTCATTATTTAACTTAGGAGTAGGAGTAGCTTTAGATGTTATTATAAACCATTGTGTAACTTCTTGATATGAATTTTTTCATAATACAATGTATCGATGATTTTTGCTAGATCTTATCTTGAATTTGATATTATAGTTCTGGTTTAAAAATGGTTCCTTCTTTTAAACAGATGAGCAGAACAGATTCTATTATCATTTCTCTTCCTGCCAATATTTTATTACCATCATTCTTTGCCTTATATAACTGTCCTGATTACATCAATCCTCTGTCTCGTATCTAATTCTGTCAGCTTTACTTTGAAACCCTTGAATCTTCATATCATTTTACATGAGAAATGTTGAGGAAGTGACGTAAATCATCTAGCTCAAAAATGACGTAATTGGTTATCATATGATGATTTTGTAGGAAGCAAAATATTGGATGTCAAATATGAAAAATTGAGATGGAGATGTGGCAAAGGTTTAGAATGAAATCTAGAGATAAATGTTATCAATTTAGAAACAATCACAGAAAATTTTGGTTATGAATAATTCCTGGATGTATTTCAAAAACTAATGAGGATATT
Source organism: Iris pallida (assembly GCA_029216955.1). NCBI lineage: Eukaryota > Viridiplantae > Streptophyta > Magnoliopsida > Asparagales > Iridaceae > Iris > Iris pallida. The sequence continues at coordinate 62,380 of JANAVB010012206.1, read as the reverse complement.
CAAGGTCAACCTAGTTTTGAGAACTTAGAAAATCTTGGTTATTGATTCTTGGAAACTTTTACTCTAAGGCTATGTAGAAATTTAGTAATAGAAAAGAGAATTTAATTGTATTCAATGATTATATGAAATTGAACTAGATATTGTAAGAGGGTGACTAAAGACAGAGAGAACACAAGTATTTTAAGTTATAGGAATTATTTTTAGATGATTGGGAGAAAATTGTAGAATTCAAAAAGGATAATATTTGAAGGCGAACATTGAAGAAAATATGAAGGTTAATTTATAAATAAGATTAAATTTTGTATGACATAGTGTTATTAGAGTTGAGTAAATACGAGACTTGATTTAAACAAGTTCAAGGATTTCATAAACTGGATTTAGAGGTTTCAGATCTAAATTAGGACGAGGTGAAATAATTTGGAAATTTGATTAAATAAATAAGTGTTGATTCCTAAATAAGAGGGGTATGCTTCATGGGAAATATTTTAGAAGTTTGGAATTTTGACTATGGTGATCATGGTAAAGGTTTAGATGACTGAAGGTTATAAAATCTTGGTAGTGGGCATATAAAGGTTGAATTTTCATTTCAGAACTTGTGAGATAAAGATACGATTGGCAAATTATGACCAGATGAACTTAATGAAATCAGAGACAGATGATTAACTTGACTTTCCTATGAAATCTTTTCTCTTGTTTTCCCTTTAAAATGAGAAATTTACTTATTTCATATATTTGAATCACCCTTTAAAAAGTTTCAATATCATTGAATCCTAGCTCCCTTAATCACGATCAATCGACTTTGATCATCTTTTCTTATCATATTAATATCTTGGGTCCTACTCAATTGAATTAAATTTTAATTGTGACCTGAATCTCCATCCTTGTATGCTCGTGCTCAGACTTCGATGACCTTGTCCTCCATATTGCCTAAATCTCGATTACCCAGAATTGATCAACTTAGATCGTATCGAGACTAAATTTTCTTAATATATATTGTGATTGGATTTCAATGCTATTGACTTTCATTCTTTAAGCTTTTGATTTAATTTTTCTTTGAATAGTACCCCTTTATAGATAATTAGTAGTTATCTTTATTTTATTTTTGATAATTACCAGTTTCATATAGGATGGTAGACTGTCTTACAGCCTTGATGATTTGTTGTTTCTGTAACATTTCTAGTTTAGCACCCTAGATTGCTTGTATGTTTTGATACCCTATGACCGTTTTGGTTTAGCATGACTAGTATACCTAGATGAGACTTTCACTACCATCGTACATGACCCTGTATGCCATTCTTTTAAATTGTATGATTAGGTAAGTTCTGAGACTTTGATTGTGGGGGTTTGACCTAGAAGGAGTATGAATATTTTAATTTCGAGGACGAAATTTTTATAAGGTGGGTAGGATGTGAGCATCCTAAATTTTGGGTTGATTTTTTTTATTTTTCTGATTGAATTAGTTTCAATAAATAATTTATTCTGTTTATTTTATCTTTAAATGTACTTTTCCGTGCCTTTGATATTTGGAATGTTAGGGATGTTCATCTCTGGAAACTTTCTTCATGAGTTTTGTAGTGGACAAGATTATCTTCATTTTGGTATATAATGTCCTACTCAAACTTGTTCTCTGGTACTCTTTTTGATTCGCACAACTTCACGTCAATTTAGACCATTTGATCGTTGATTAATTATTAATTGATTTTCTACTCTTTTCCTTGATCATCATATGCACGTTATCATGACTTTTAATTTAGGAGCACCAGACTAGTCGTTTTCTTGAAACCAACTTCTCATGCATGACCTACTCGAGACACTCTTCACCTATGACATTCGTGTGCTACTCAGACACACCATCTTGTGCTTCATTTGCTTTGCACAACTTTTGGGTCAATTTAGGCCAATTAATTTTCCACCGTAACATGTGACATGAATTCCAATTTAATTTCGGGACCCGACATTGACCCAAACCTGTCAACCCCAAATATGGACATGGCCCGTATGAAGCCTACTACCCGCATGATATTTGTGTCCCATTTATTTGAGCTCCCATATGCTACTTATTTATCCATGATCATAAACACCTATTTAAATTCAATTATTGCACCATGTCCGATTTTGACCCGACCCGGCTCAACCGAACCCAGTCCAAGCTTCGGGTTACCCTCTCTCATGACACCCTCACTCTCCTTGCCCTTGAAAAATATTAAATACCTAGCTTTTCCACTTCAATATTTAATGTATATTCCATTGAGTTAAATCCCTAAAATAAAATATAATCTCCTATTTAATTTCCACCCTTGATTCCACTCTCATTTAATCCCAACCATCAATCTCCTCATGACAACACACCCACACCCTCCTAGGCATGTGGCCGGCCCTAACTTTCATATCTATCTCTCTCTCTCTCCTCCCTTTATTACACACACACATATATTCTCTCTTTTTATTTTTCCTCACAAACTCACACACACACCATCACCCACAACAGCAGCTCCGCCCATGGCCGAACCACTTCACCTCCTCTTCCCGAGCCAGCATCTCACTGGCCGAGCCCAGCGAGCCACCCTATTCCCGAGCTCCTCCTCCACCCGCCTCTCCTTCCTCCTCCTCATCCAACACCAATCACCACCACCACATCCAACACCACCACCTCCACTAGTTCACCTCACCTCATCGTTGCCGTGCTCCGCTGGACGTCGACCGCGTGCTGCCTAGCTGGGCCAGCGCAGCCTCCGCAACTGCAGCAGCAGCGAGAAATGCAGCACCGAGCAGCCGACCGAAAATGGCCGAGCACAGTCGTGCGGTTCAGGCGCCGCCGCCGGCCGCCGCTGCCGTGACCGGCAACCCCTGGCTGGAGGAACTCCGACGAACCCCCGGGGTGCGCCGCCTTCCTCCACGACACGATGCATAGTCGATTCGTGCGTTTCGCATGAAATCCCGCCGTGACGCGCGCGGAATCGAAGTCTGATTGTACGCCTCATCGTAGCGACTTTGCACCAATTTTTTGGACAATTCGACCGTTGGATCGATGACTTCTTTGCTCCGTCACAATCTCGGTATATCCATCTTCACTCCCCTCAAGTTTCGTCCGTTGATTGTATCGTTTGATACATCAAAACCAGCCGCCAAGTTGACCGTTTAAATTGTATAAATTTTGGACAGTTTTACGGAGTCAACTTCGTCGGCTTGTACCTCCTCCCCCGTAGCTCCATTTGGCGTGCTACCAGTTCCTGTGCGCAGCTGGTATAACCCTCTTCCTACCCTCCAGTTTTGTTTTATTGTGGGCTTGTTTGATTGGTTGAATTTGACGCCAAAGTTGGCCGTTCGAATTCGTAATTTCCAACATGTAAAATTCTATTTTAGAACACGGGACTCCAGATTTCATTTTTGACACCACCAGTAGACTCCTGGCATCGTTCTGGCATGATTTTATATATAATTGTTAGATTTGGAGGACGTGGGCCCTGGCACGCATTTCGGTACAAAGTAGGCCCCACAATCCGGGTCAACGGAACTTTTTGATGTCGGCTCATCGGAATCCAATTCTGGATATACTGTTGAGTTTGTATCGTCATTCTAAACTCGTTGACATATAATTTGCTAGGTTTTAGTAGACATTGGTTCCGACACACATTTTCGTGTAAGTCGAATACCAATATCCGGGTCAACGGGTCATTTTGAGATCGGCTCATCGGAATCAAATTCTGAATATACCGTTGGGTTTGTATCGTCATTCTGGACTCGGTGACATATAATTTGCTGAGTTTTAAGAACATTGGCTCCGCAATGCATTTCCGTGCAAACCAAAAATTTAATGTTCTGGTCAACGGACCAAATAGAGATCGGGTCAACGGAATCCAATTTTCGATATATCGTTGGGTTCGTATCTCCATTTTGGACTCGTGGACATATAATTTGTTATATTTTGTAGACTTGTTTACTTGCACATTTTTCGGTACAAAACGGCTCCGATACGGATACCGTTTTGACCAAAAATTACCTTTTTACCCTTGTGTCCAAACTGGACCGATGGGTAGGATATCCTAGCTAATTTGACCATTCTGGACACATTGGCGATATTTAATTCATCATCCGACAATGTTTGTAGATAGTTTCTCTATGTATCACCTTTTATTATAGTTAATTCTTATAATGTTCGTATTTCGGGATTAGTACAACGAAACTGAGATCGGTCGATTCCAGTGTTCTCACATCGCTGAAATTGACAAGATGGACATGTGGATAACTAGAATAAGATCCTTCACCTTACCATTGTTCATCTTATCTCGATTTGCGTGTCGTAAGTTTCGACGTATGAATGACGAAGTACAACTTTATATCTTTAATAAATAGACTAGAATTGACCCTATTTGACCAGAGTTGACCAGTTGACCAAAGTCACCTGTAAGTCAACACTTGACCTAGTTTGACTAGATTGTTGACCAGAGTTGACCTAGAGTTGACTTGACTTAGAAGAGCCTAAAATAATATAGATTGCTTGTAGAAATTCATTTATTACAACTTGAACACCTTGTAACCTGTGTTGCTCTAAATAGGACTATGTGGCTTCAGTTTGGACCTCTATACCTATCAGCTGTTCAGGTTATCAGGCGAGTACATTCTCTGATCATTTTATATCTTGTTTAGGATTATATTTCCTACTTTAGATTACTTTACTTGATGCTGACACATTGGTAACACAGATTAGTACTATATGGATCTTATCGTGTGATGTTATCCCCTTAGCGGGTACATCAGGTATTCATGTTCGTGTACTTTATCGTGAGTATCGTGTACTCCTTGTATTCGTGACTTTCGTGTATAAATTATATGAAATCGTGTACTCTCATGTGCTCACATGATCTTCGTGTATATTCTTCATAATGTGCAATAATATAAGTTGACTGGATCCTTGTGTATTGATTGGAGACGGGGGAGTAGAAGTGGTTATGTATTCAATCTTGTAGATTACTTATGTACAACCTCTGTAGATTACTCGTGTACAACATCTTGCCATTTACATAACCGTCTTGTACTCTAAATAACTAGCACTGTTAGTTCTCTTATATATTGTAGCTATTTACTTACAGTCTCTCTCTTTTTACATCATGTTGTTCTTTCAGTTTCATGTATCTTACTCTCTAGCATAATTTTATTTCCTAATCTGTTATTACTTGTTGAGATGTACTGTACTCGCTCCTGTCCTGACCGGACCTGTTGATAAATTTTACAGATAGCTTGGAGGTTACCTGCTAGCCTAGAGAAGACACAGTAGAGGTTAGAGTAGATAGCTAGGGTTTTTCTTATTTTATTTTCAGTTGTCTTGAACTGTATTTACTCTATGGATTACTGTATTTAAGATTTAAGATGTTTTCTGGATTTGTGATATCTTATACACTTAGACTTCTATCTGCTGGATCTCTTTGTGGATTTCAGTTTTATCTATCTATCTTTTATCGTATTCTACCTTAGATGCGATTGAGACTGTATTATGCTATGTCACCGACATTCGGAGTGTATATACTATACAGGTACCTTATATATTGTTAGATGATTGACCTAGGACAGCGTTCTACCGCCGACACTGCGGCATAGGCTGGATGTACCCACTTCTCGTACCCTTACTCTAGGGTACGGGTCGTAACAGCGGAGGAGAGCCCCAAGCTAGCTATCACCCCTGTAGAAATATGGATGTTCGAAAAAGAAGCAAAGAAAGAAGACCAAGGCAAGAAGAATGATAGTGAGCTCGTGAATGTCCAAGATCCACCTCCCTTAGAAGCCCCAACAACGAATACCAGAGAGAAAAATAAAAAGCGACAGTTGATTAAGACTCTGGTTGTTGCTATGACATTAAGATCGGCTACCAAGATTGGCCTAAACCCAAAATTACATAAATGTTAGATAGCCAAGCCCTGAAGATGATGATATGGAACGCGAGAGGGATCGCCAACAAGCAAACTCTCCTATCTGAAAGATCAGAAGAAGATTCACAGGTTCTCCATTCTTGCGATCATTGAGGCAAAAGTTTTGGAGCAAAAGATCGACCACTACAAGCTCAAGTTGGGCTTCGCTAGATGCTTTGCGTGCTCCAAAGACATCTGCCTATTTTGGGACAACAATATTACCATCGAGATTGTTGACAGGCAAATGTACTCCATCTCTATGGTCTTCGAGCATCACGCTGTGTAGGATAAGATTCTTCTATCGATTGTTCATAGTGGCAGTAGTAAACGGCTCAGGCGTCTGCTGTGGGAGGAACTTCTCGACTTACACCATCGTAACAATAGAAGAGACGTTGGGTGGGTACCCCCATCCTACAGTTCGATGCAGGAATTCAACCAGTTCACCTGTAATGCTCATCTTTCGACAACAACCACCAGGGGTAGCACGTACATTTGGACAAACTCCTAGATGAATGGCCGAAGACAGATCTCGTGACTTGATAGAGTCCTGGTTAACTAGTATTGGCGAGACTTGGCCATGAACATCATGGTGACTCACCTAAACAGGTTGGAGTCAGACCACTCTCTTCTTCTCTTCAAGGCGACCATTCATAAGTTGGTTAGTCGTAGAAGCTTTAAATTTCAAAATTTCTGGACAGGTCAACTAGAGTTTAGCATGGTTGTCGGCGATGCCTGGAGCAGTGTCCACCACAATAATCTCCTGCTCTGGGTGGCCATGTGCCTCAAAGCCACTAGGCGTGCCCTCGCGTACAGGAGCCATGTAATGCCTGTATTTCGGAATACGTATTTTAATTAGGCCTATATGTATTTCGGACCTGTATTTTTATTTTTTCAAATCCTGGCCTGTAATTGTGTTTTGGTTTAACTTGCGGATTTTGGTTTTTTCGTAAAATGGGTTTTGGACCTGGCGTGGTTTTATTTTGTGGAAAAGGATTTGGTTTGGTTTGGTTTAGTATGAATTGGACCACACTTAGCTAACCTCCACCCTCAACACAACATACCCTCCCTCATTAAAACCCCACCTAACTTTCTCTCTCCTCATAACTTCCATTAATTTTCTTTATCTTTTTCTTTCTTCCTCCACCAACACCATAGGCAAGTGCACCTTGCCACTAAATAAGCACCCCATTTTATTTGTCCATTAGCTAGATTAAGCCATGGTGAACAATATTAGAACTTGGAATTTTGTGATTTGGAGCTTCCATTTTTCTAGATCTAAGTTTTAACAATTTTCGGATTTTCTTGGTTTTGATCTATTAAACTTAGATTTTTTCTTGTTTTGAGGCTTCCAAGTGGAAGAGAATTCAATTTTACACAAGTTAGAACCTTGAAAATCCAAATTTGGTTTTATTTTGGCTAAATTATGAAGATTGGAAATTTGGAGTTTTTTCGGGATTTCCTCTCGGCCTGTTGGAGAAGATGATCATCGGCCAGCGCTCTTTAGCGCAAGGCCGGACTGCGCTAACTCCTCGGCCAGCGCCTTGCGCTGAGCTGACCCGCGCTGGCGCTCTTTAGCTCCAGCGCCTTCGTTCCTTTGGCGCACTTGACGGATGCGAAGCTCACTCCCAGCGCGGCTTGGCTCCAGCGCAACCCAATCCTGGCGCGGCTTATCTCCTGCACAGCTCGCTTTCAGCGCAACCCAATCCTGGAGCGGCTCATCTCCTGCGTAGCTCGCTTTCAGCGCAAACCAATCCTGGCGGGCTCATCCCCTGCACAGCTCGCTTTCAGCGCAACCCAACTCTAGTGCAGCTCACCCCCTGCGCGGCTTGACCCAACGCAACCGGCTCTCAGCGCAACCCGACCCAGCGCAAGCCGACTCTAGCGCAACCCAACCTCAGCGCAGTCCATTCCTCCAGCGCAATCTGATTCCCAGCGCAACCTATTTGCCCATGGTGATTTGGTTTTATTTTCTTAGGCTTGGCTTTTCTTTTGTGGGTTGGAATTTTGAGATCTTGTTCCACACAACACGACTGTCTCGACCCAACACGACCTGGCACGGTTTTTTGGTGTTTTGCTTATGACTAGTACGGTTTTCATGATTTTTGTGAAGTATGTGTTTGCCATTGATTGTAAAAGAACAGAACAATTATCGGAGGACTGAACTTAGACTCACAATACAAACTCGCTCGTACAAAGAAAGCCTAGGGACGAAAACCTAGGTACAGCAGACTAAGTACGATTGTTTATTTTTGATTCTGGGGGGTGACGATAGAGGCTCAGGAAAGCGACGGCCGCTCTGCCTTACTCCTTGGACGATCGGTATGCAGCCTTGGCTCGGGGAAGATCTGCTCGGCGTTGACGAAGAAAGGCTCTCCTTACTCTCCTCGGGTTGCTCTCCTAGCTTCCCTCTCTCTGTGATTATCAAAAAAAGGGGGAGCTCTCTCTGTGTAGATCTCTCTCTTCTTATTTTTTTTTCTTTTGTTGTCGACCTTTTTTACATGGGAATGATGCTGGCTATTTATAAGAGTGGGGTGGGATCATTAGGGTTTGCTGATGATTATCTGTTTGGAATGTCGGCGCTCCTTCATTCTATCTGGGCCCTTGATCCTGATCATAATGAATCTCGGCCACTAATACGGATAGCACCAAATCTTATGAGCAGTTAATGCTGACTGCTTTAAATCTTCGTGATTGATTATGCCAATATTTGATTGCTCGCCACGTGTCCTATTGGCTTCATGATGAATGATATGCCCTGATCTCGGCAATTATGATGATGATGTCGAATATTCTCGTTGGGATTCTGTTGCATCTTCAGTGCCACGTTTTTTTTAATTGAAGATCCTGCCAGGGCCGTATAGGGTGACCAACACTTGAACCGCAGGGGGATACTCCTCGTGAGCCGCATGAGTCAATGCCTCATCGAGCCGCAGGGGACGAACTTTCCGTAAGCCGCATATGCATAATCTTTACGAGCCGCAGGGGACGATCTCTCCATGAGCCGCATATGCATAGTTTCTGTGGGCCGCATGAATTAGCGTGGTGTTGAGCCGCATAGACCGGGCTATGGGTGGACCGCATATGGCGGATTTTTGTTAATCATATTAGAGTGACTCCTCAATGAGCCGCATGAAGCCGTTATCTATCCGAGCCGCATGAGACTTTTGCCACGTGGCAATCTAGGATTTTTTTGTCAGATCGGGTCAGAGATTTTCTTCTTGTCCCGAAGAGTCTGTCATTATGGCAGAGCCATTATGATACTTTATGTCAGAGACAGCCATCGAGTCGTGTCAGAGCATTAAATGAGGCCATTACTCCACTGGCCAACTGTGGGGGGGGTCACACGTGTCGTCAATTGAGCCGCATATTCCTGCTGAACCGTATTCATCCCCGAGCCGCATGAGTCTGAGGGTCTTCTTTTGGGCCGCATAGGGCAACTCCAGTATGAGCCGCATAGACTTGCTACCCAAAATCGCATGGGCCATTTATGCCTTTATTCTAATATTTTCCATGCTTCTACAGGACCCCCTTCAAAGTTTTCAATTTGTAAAATTGAAACACTTTGAATAAGAAGCATGGCCCCGTTCATGCCGCATAGGATGTTCTGTTTACCTGAGCTTCCTGGCCGTATTAGCATCTTGGCCGCATAGATTCTTCTGGCCGCATAGGCTCTTTGCCATGCGCCCTGACCACGTGAGCAAATCTTCATTAATTGCCTTCGATTTGATTTGACGCCGCCTTTTGGGGGAGGATCCCAAGGGTCGGTTTTGCCTTGACCGAAGCGCTCTCGCCTTTATTTTTGGAGGCGGCGCGTAATCCGAGGCGTCTTTCTACTTTATGGATCGCCTATAAATAGGAGTTTTTCAGCTCTTGGGGATTTCTTTACCTCCTTTCTTTGCCTGAATTCCCTGTTGCCAACTTCGCTCTTCGTTTTCCTTCTTCATCCATCGACCATGGCTCCCAAGAGATCTGCTGCATCGAAGGCCGCGAAGGGCAAGGCAGTTGCTGCTACGGCGACTGCGGCGACGAATGTAGTCGCTCCTCCGCCGGCTGCTGTAGGCGCTGTCCATCCTGATATTCACCCGCCCATCGCTGGTAAGGGGGTCACTCCGAAAAACCCTAACTGCTGCCATGGCTCTGTTGCATACTTTATGCACAAGCCACATATACGAGACGTATCGATGTGACCGCATAAGCACTTCGCCCATTATGGCCGCATGAGCTTATCATATTCGATCAGTGCCGTATGTGTGTTTTCGACTTGGGCCGCATAAGCGTTGTTCACTTTTGAACCGCATGAACTTGATGGTTTGTAGCCGCAGCGGTTTGTATGAGTCGGGCTTAGCCGCATGAATCTATAAACCATTCTGAATCTGATTTGTACAGACTTGGTTAATTCAGAGCCGCATGGGGCTATGACGCGCAGAGCCGCATGGACCTATCTGCTGATGAGCCGCATGAGGCTATGGCAACCTGAGCCGCATAGACTTCAGTAATCTTTTCCAATACTTCTGTTTTCTTTGTTTGTCTTCTGACCTTGTTTCTTTTATCTTTTTCTAGTGAATCTACCCGTGAATTCTGCGGGAGAACTCCTGGTCGGTTTGAAGCAACTTGCCGAAAATGTGCCACTGGACAACTTAGTTCATCAAGTGTCAGAGCAGCTCCTCGTTGACGAGCCTTTAGAACGAGTGACTGTTATCAGGGTTCAATCCTTCCCATTCTTTCATGATATGATGAGCTTAGGGAATCCTGAAGGGAAGCATCTGAGACCAGTCTTCCTCTTTGGGGATGCACTGATCGTTAAAAACTCCCGCGTTCTTGATATTTCCGAGAATTGGGATTTTGCTCTGGATGGGAGGCCGATTCATATTCCCATTATGAAGCATCATTTCCCCTTTGTGTGGTTCAACATGGTTGTCTTGGACAGGCAGATGACAGTCCTCTTACTCCTATCGGACCGGGGATGTTCGTGGACGAGATCCGTCATAATAAAGCTACCGGGTCGGTGCGTGTGATCAAGAATCCAATCAGTCGGTCCGTGATGGGGTTAGTTCTGGGTTCTTTTATCAACACGCCCGGTCCTAACTTCTCATTTTCTCAGACTGATACCTTCTTGAGCCAGCTTGCACGAAAGGGGTCTTATCCTGTTGGCAGGTTGGCTCTGCAGGGCTGGTTGCACCCCACTCCCCCATGGGCTAACCTGACTTCATGGATTCTGCGAAAATATAACGATCGGACAGGGACGTTCTTCACCCCCGTAGGGGAGCTGGGGCTCGCTCTCCATGAGATGTATGACGTCTCCAAGCTTCCCTGGGGAGATGAGCCTTTCGAGGCGTACACTCCGACGAACGAGGAGTTCCGAGATCTAGATCGTCGATTCCCAGGCTTCGTCGCGGTATACCAAGAACTGTTATGCCATCATAGTACCTGCCATTGAGTGGCCTATCAAAAAAAATGATAGCTCGGAGGGGGATTCTCCTCACACCAAGTCCTGGGTCTCTTATCTTTTTAAATTCAGTGCTGCTGGCCGGGTCACTTCCCGCGACCGTCAAACTCCTGGTGAAGTGGAAGATTTGATGTCGACCGCTAGGAGGTCGAAGTCTATGGGCGACAAATTTGGGAGTCGGATTGACTCCTTCAGCTATTTGTATTATGGCACTCGACGGTTATCAGATAAGGCCCTTCTGGCCGGATTTTTAATGGTGTGGCTACGCAATTGTGCGGTTTCAGGCGGGGCAGGTGCTATCGAGCGGATCAGCCGTACTTTTATTCTTTCCACCGTGAAATTAGCTTTTGGGGTCAGGTTGGATCTTCTTCCTGCAATGGTATGCAGCATTCACCATGGTCTCCGCGCATTCTCGTCCGGAGTCATCGTACGTGACGTGGCGATGGACTTTGAACGTATAGAGCTGCCTTATCATTACCTGTTGGGGTGGTTGCTGCTGCATTATCAGTCTTTGATGAGGCCTGGGACGGGAGACAGCGTCACGGGCGATGACGCCTTTCTTTTCAAATATCGTCATCAGCCTTGGGAATATAGCACTATGCCGGCGTGTCGAAGGATGTTGGCGAGGACAGACGGGTATAGCTTCTTCGTATCTGTCCCCCGTTTTACTGACCAGGAGGTGAGGAATATTCATGTTGATGGCGTGAGACCTCCTAATTTCTTGCCTGAGAAGATGTGTTATTGGTTGCGTAACATTCGCCCATCGCACTTAGTTTATCGCAACCGTAACACTGTATACCTGGAGCCCTATTTGCCCAGTAGATTTACCCGCCAATTTGGGTATTGTCAACTATTCCTTGGGCGTCCCAGTCCTAGCCTGGGATTTGAGGGCAGTATACTTGACGGTATTAGGGCGTGGAGCTATTATGACACTTGTCATACTCGGACTAGTTTCTCCGTTCCTGTGGCCAACGTGCTAGAGGAGATCTTGCATATGGCTGCCTTCTACCATGTTACGGTGAACCAGGCTCCTGTAGATTTCGACCCGAGGACGAGCTTTATTCTGGGCACTCGCTTGGCGGAGAGGACCCCAGTGTTGAAAGCGAAGAAGAAAGGGGCGAATAGGATCCCTATGCCTGATTCTGAGTCCTCTGACACAGCTGAGAGAAACAACGAGCCGGAGGAACGGGATGACGAGGATTCTCCTTCCTCTAGTGGTGAAGTAACAGCAGATCAGCCGCCCCTTATGACAGAAGAGGGGATGGCGGATCGACCGTCGACCGTTTTTGGTGAGATGGACGATCAGCTGCCACTTATTCCTGAGGTGGTGAGGTCGAAACCACCGTCTGCAATGCTTGGTCTCTCGCGTAAGCGAGGCAGGGGTGAGTCCGCCGATGAAGGAGTGACTTTTTCTGTAAAGAGAACTGTAGCCAGATCTCGTAGGCTGCTTATCACGGAGGGGGGGTGAAGGTGCTGGCGATGCTCCGGAGGTAAAATCAAATAGGATTTATCTGTTTATCGTGATTTTTCTCTTCTTGGGATATGACTTGATCACTTTCCTTTGTAGGCGCCTGATGAACCGGACTCTTATGCACCGTCTTTCGCCCCCTCGGTTGATCCGACCCTTGCTGCTTTAACTAGTGGCGTATGTACTGCGGTCCTCTCTACGGGGGTTCTTTCAACGGATGCTGAGAATTCTCGAGTTATTGAGACCCCAATCTGGGATAACGAAGGTTCCTTTGGACCTGTATCCGAGATTGCTGGATTTTCGGAAGGCGATGCCGATCTCGGCGCATCTCCTTCCGAAGGTGCTGGGGCGGAGGAGCCTATCTTATTTAGTTCGAAGGCTGTCGGTGAAGGTGTTAGGGCGACTGCAAGCGAACCTCAGCCTCTATGCTCTTCGGTTGGTAAGATAGGTCAAATATTGACTCATACGGAGGCTTATTTGCTTTATCAGCATATCCTCCAGATCAAATCGATTCATGGTTGTTTTGGCCCTGTAGGTCCCGACCCTTTACTTCCCGCGTCGGATGTTCTTAGGGAGAGCTCGACCTGTCCTGATCCGGGGGAAGGAAGCGCTTCCCTTCCTTTATCGACTCATACTGAGGTGTCTCCTGCCAGTCCTGGGCAGGTGGGGATAGAGCTTGTCCCGAGAACTGCGGTCTCTGCCTCATCCTCTGCTTCTTTTGCGGCTTCAGAGGCTGACACCTCGGTCCTACCGAGCATTCAAATTCTACGGACTGCTGAAAAGGAGTTAGCCGCTGTTCAAGCGTCCTTCCGTGCAGAGTTGGTTTCTCTTGTGGCGGGAGCGGCAGATTCTATTGCGTCTTCTTCTGCGCTGCCAGCCACACTCCCGTTAATACCGACTTCCTCTGAGGCTTTGAACGAGGTAACGCAAGATGTAGTTGACAGCTTCTATCGCCACTTAGGGAGGGGTGTAGATGCTGCCGTGAAACGGGGAATCCCTTTCACTATGTCTCTGAAGGGTGCTCGCGGCCAGATTGATACTTTGAAGGACCTTCCTGGCGGGATGGGGTTAGCCGCGCTTCTGGAGCCCAAGTTGGTCGAGGCCGACCGACTTGTGACCCAACTACTGGCAACACGGCAGGCTGGCTTGCCTGCTGCAATTGAACGGGAGCGGGGTCGCCTCGTTGCTGCTCGAGACAAGATCAAGCTCACTCGGGATGCTGCCGTGCCAGCTGTGCGAGAAGACCTTGACAAGCTTTCTGCTTCATATGCCCATCTGGGTCGTCGAAGTCAGGCTTGTAGGGCTCGTGAAGAGTCTGCTTCTCGTGGAGTAGCGGCCACACGGGAGCGGATTCTTACACTCCAACAGGAGTTGGCCTTCCTAGAGTTAGAGCGGGAAGCTGCTCGTGCAGAGCAGGAGTCGATTGCTCGGGAGGCCGAGCGAGTTTCCCGATCTTCTGCCACCTTGGAGCGGTCTTTTAAGGAGTTTGAGGACAACTGGCGAGCCTATGCTCATCTGGAGGACCTGGCGGTGCTGAATCAGGAGGCAGAGCGTCGAGCCAAACAGAGTTTTGAGCGGTCGGTCGCCTTGATAAAGGACCGCCTCACGGTGTTATGTGCCCCAGAACAGTGATCCGCCATCTGTCTTCTTCTGCTTCTCTTTTTGTTTTTCTTTCATATGTGTATATTTTTATTTGCAAGGGATGTGATCCCCACTGATGTAGCTCTTTTGAATTTTGAAATAAATGAGCATGTTTCAACTCATCTTCTCTTTCTTGTTCTTGTGGTGTTCATGGAATTGGACTTGCTGGGGGATTATTTGTGGACTTGTTACCCTGGGTGTACCTTGGTTTTAAGTACGAATAACAAGTTTGATTTGGACGTTTTGGAGCAGCCATGGCAAAGTGGTCATGGATGTTCTTGGGGTTCGGAAAAGAGTGCCATAGAGCAACTGGGCTTCTGGGGCACGGAAGAATGGCGAGTTTACGCTAAGGGGCTTAGCGAGGGATATTTGTGGACCTACTATCCTTGGCGTACCCTGGTTCAGGGTATGGATAATAAGGTGGAAGGAAGCCAGTCATATTTGCTCCGAGATTATGAGGACGTAGCAAACATGAGGGTTTTACCGTGGAATCTTCCTACTCAGAGGTAATGAGAACATGGTAGGGGGAGACTTCACGGAAGACTTTTCTATAATCAATAGTGGTCAACAGAGGACGTTTGTGGTCAACAGAGGACATTTGTGGTCAACAGAGGACATTTGTGGTCAACAGAGGACGTTTGTGGTCAACAGAGGACATTTGTGGTCAACAGGGGACATTTGTGGTCAACAGAGGACGTTTGTGGTCAATAGAGGACATTTGTGGTCAACAGGGGACATTTGTGGTCAATAGAGGACATTTGTGGACCTATTATCCTTGTCGCACTCCGGTTGTGGGTACAGATAATAGGTTGAAAGGGAACCAACATACTTGCTCAGAGGTAATGTGGACATGGCAAATATGGTGATTTCTTCGACGGGGCCTTCCCACTCAGAGGTAATGAGGACATGGCAGGAGTGGGCTCAATGAAGAAGGGGTGCATAGAACCACTCAGAGGTAGGAGGACATGGAAGTTCTATGCGAGGGGGCGGTTTGTTTTTGGTGGAAGTGAAAACGACTCAGAGGTAATGAGGACATGGTCGTTTCGGAAATTAGTGGATCGATTACCCTTTTTGTGCACTGGGAGCGCGGGTAGTGGATCATGAGGAAGGATCTCTTTCAGGAAGAAAGTTCAGAGGTATGATTATACGTGACTTACTATCTGCGAGAGTGACCGGAATGTAAGTACATAAGTTGGATTTTCTAGAATATTGAGGAGATGAGAGTTCAGTGGCACCAGCGGGTGCATGGCTCGGTAATCTGAAATGTTGCGGATGTGGGTTCAGTGGTATCAATGGATACATGACTAGATAATTTGGAAAATGGTGGGTGCGAGTTCAGGGGTACTAAGTGGGTACATGACTCGATAATTTGGAGAATGTTGTCTAAACATAGTATTTCTTCAGAAACTTGCCATTGACGGGCAACATAAGCAAGTCCCCATTCTGCTTGGCGAGGCGGTAGGCGCCGTTGGAGAACACGGCCTCGATGACAAATGGGCCTTCCCATTTTGGCTGGAACTTGCCTGCGGTCTTGTGAGTCATGACCATTGGTCTCCGGATTGCCAGAACGAGATCGCCCACTTGGAATGTTCTGATTTTGACCTTCTTGTTGAAGGCTTCTGAGATACGTGCTTGGTATAGCTCGATCCTTTGCTGAGCTAGGAGGCGCTTTTCATCTAAAGCCTCTAACTCTTATAGTCGTCGTCGGTAGTTATCATCCGTCGTCAATTGATAAGTGAGGGCGACGCGGAGTGAGGGAATCTGAGTTTCCAGTGGGAGGACTGCCTCACTCCCGTATACTAAAGAAAATGGTGTATTCCCAGTAGCTGTTCGAACCGTGGTGCGATAATCCCATAAGCATTCGTCGAGCTTCTCGTTCCAGTCGCGTTTGTTGGAGGAGACAAACTTCTTGAGGAGTTTGATGATTGTTTTATTGAATGCCTTTGCCAACCCGTTTGCTGCCGGGTTATATGGTGTCGAAGCGACATTCTGAATGCGGTGTTTATCGCAGAATCGATAGAATGCATGGCTTGCAAACTGCGGACCATTATCATGGATGATCCTCCGCGGCAGTCCAAAGCGGTAGATGACGTGATGCTTAAGGAAGCTGATCACGTTTGAAGTCTTAACTTCTGCGAGTGGGATGGCTTCTGCCCATTTGGAGAAATAGTCGGTGATCGCAAGTATGAAGCGATGTCCTCGGGAGAAAGGTGGGGTGATTGGACCAATGATATCCATTCCCCATGCTTCGAATGGCCAGGATGCCACCGTTGGATGTAGAAACTCGAATGGTTGGTGAATAAAGTCCGCGTGGACTTGGCAAGCCTTGCATTTTCTGGCATAGTCTATTGTGTCTGCCACCATCGTGGGCCAGTAGTAGCCCATACGGCGAAGGCGGTCCTGTAGCTTAGGGCCAGGCTGATGGACCCCACAGACACCGTCGTGAGCTTCTCGTACAGCTTCTTTGGCTTCTGCGTTTGACAAGCACCGGAGTAATAATCCGTCGTAGGATCGTCGGTACAGCATCTTTGTCTCTGTGTCGTAGAAGAATCTGAGAGAACGCCGTCTGATGGAGGTGGCTTCCCTTGGATTCTCCGGGAGGATATCGTATACGACGAAGTCAATGAACGGCTGTCTCCAGTCTGGTGTTTCGTCGACCGTCTGGGCGGAATAGCTCGCCACGAATTGAATATTGTTCTTGGGACAGACCAGTTCGTAGCCTATCACCTCAATCGAGTGATGCGCTTGGTTCGGCACTGCTAAGGAAGCGGCAAGGCCTGCTAGGACATCGGCTTCGATATTTTAAAGTCTGGGGACGTGTTCGATGAAGAATCCCTCGAATGAGGAGATAATGTTGATTGCTATTTGGTGGTAGGGGATCATGTCTTCATGGCAGACTTCGTACGACCCCCGAATCTGATTGACGATTAATTGTGAATCGCCGTATGCTTCGAGATATTCTACACCCAGCTCCTTTGCGAGTTGGAGGCCAATGACCAAAGCGTTGTACTCGGCCACATTGTTGGAACAGGGTTCCGTGAGAGAGTAGGCGGGATTGATCACTAGCCCGGTAGGAGAGATCAATACTACTCCGACCCCGACGACGATATTTTCCTTGGGTCCGGTTCTTGAAGCGCCATCGAAGAACATCCTCCATATGTTGTCGTGGGTGGTTGTATTAGAATCGGCAACCTCATCTGGGATTTCCTCATATATTCTGGATGACCTCGATCCTGGATGGGCCGCCAAAAAGTCTGCCAGGGCTTGGCCCTTGACAGCCTTCTGTGGGACGAAGATCATATGATATGGGGATAACAGTATTGCCCATGTAGCGAGACGAAAGCTGAGCGCTCCTGGTTTAGTCATGAGGACCCTGAGGGGATTTACCCGTGAGATCACATGTATGGTTTGTCCTGTAACATAATGCCGCGTCTTTTGAATGGCGAATACCAAGGCGAGGCATTCTTTCTCCACGGCAGTGTATCGGTGTTCGGGCCCGACCATCATTCGGCTGAGGTAGTATATGGCCTGTTCGTGTCCTGCATCGTTATTTTGTGCCAGCAGGGCTCCGAGGGAGTGTTCCATTGCTCGTACATAGAGCAAGAATGGTTTTCCAGGGACCGGGGCCACCAGGACTGGAGGATTTGACAAATATTCTTTGATGTCGTCGAAAGCGCGTTGGCATTCTTCGTCCCATATGAATGAGACTCCCTTCTTCATGAGGTGTGTGAACGGCCAGCATCGTCCGGAGAGATCGGAAATGAACCTTCTGATATTGGCTAGCCTCCCTTGGAGGCTTCTAAGTTCGTAAAGATTTTTCGGGGGACCCATCTCCATTATTGCCTTGGTTTTCTCAGGGTCTACATGGATACCCCGTGCAGTGATGATGAAACCTAAGAACTTCCCGCTGGATACGCCCAAGAACGAGTTTGTAGGGTTCATCTTCAGGTTGTGGGCTCGCATCAGGTCGAATACCGTTCTCAGATCTTGCAGATGATCCTCCTTACGACGACTCTTGACAGCGATGTCGTCGACGTAGCATTCCACTGTTTTACGCAAATGTTCTCTGAAAATGATACTCATAGCCCGGTGATATGTGGCACCAGCGTTCTTTAGACCGAATGGCATGACTGTGTAACAGTATGTGCCGATCGGTGTTCTAAATGATGTGTGCTTCTCATCGTCGGGGGACATCTTGATTTGATTGTATCCCGAGAATCCATCCATGAATAACATACGTTCGAAGCCACATGTGTTGTCAATCATGATGTCCGTGATCGGGAGGGGAAATTCGTCTTTCGGACATGCTTCATTTAGATTACGGAAGTCGATGCAGATTCGGATCTTCCCGTTCTTCTTAAGGACCGGGACTATATTGGCGACCCAGTCAGGGTGTTGTTCCTCACGGATGAAGCCGCTGGCTATCAGCTTGTTGACTTCGGCTTCGATCGCGTCCATGACGCCCGGACGGAAGCGTCGTTGCTGCTGCTTGACTGGCTTTGCATCCGGCCGTATATTAAGTTTATGGAGAGCAATATCGGGATCTAATCCCGGCATGTCTTCGTAACTCCATGCAAATACGTCAATGTATTCTCTGATGAGTTCCAGCAGTGATTCTCGTTCCTCGTCTGTTAGGCTTCTACTGACGAAGATTGGCTTTGGAGAGGATTCGGTGCCGAGGTTGACCTGCATAACTTCATCCTCTGTAGGAGGTTCTCTTAGCTCGAACCGCTTTTCCCATTGTGCGTCTAACTGTTGGGCCCACGGCACAAGCTCGAGGATTTCAGGAATGTCCTCGTCTTCTTCGTAAGCGTCGGCAAATGCCATGTTGACTGATAGGACTTGTCTGAATATGTCCCCAATGCTTGTGTCTGAGTCGGAAGTTGGTGACCCGGTTGAGTGTAACTGCCAATCACATTCTTCATCTGAACTCTCTGGAGTCGTTGTGGGAGTTACATACCCTAGTCCACATCGAGTTTTGCTATAGTAGTCCCATGGTTTACCAGACGGTACTGGGGGCTTCAAAGGTAGTCGTCGTCCGGTACCGTAATTTAAACCTGGTGTAGTTTCTAGATCATATCCTTGTTTCTGCATGAGGTATTTGGACTGGGGACTATAAAGGTATAGAGGCAATCTCCCGGCATCTGACCCAAGATCGACTTCTTTTATGGTGAAGGGGTACGGATCGTCTTTCCGGCCGAAGATAATCGGGTGGTCCCCTCCCTCGACTATTCGGTAAGCGTCTTCTGTCGGAGTAAACTGGATTATGGTATATACATTTGTCACTTGTGTGTGTAGGTGAGTGCCTATACCGTGGTCCATAGCATACATTGTACATAGCTTGTTGAGCTCGATGTAATTCAAAGATAGCCCTTTATTGATAAAATAAGGTATCTTTTCGAGAGGGATTACATCATCTGCGGAAGGGGTATCGGAGTGGGCAGCCACATACTTGGCTAATTCTGGTTCTTCTTCGGCCACCCCTTGTATAAATGAAGACTGAGAGAGCGATCTAGTCAGCTTGATCTTCAGAGGCTCGACCGGCGGAGCAGGTCGTGGAGTTGTTGGTAGACTAGCAACCCCCAGCTTGGCATCTGACGTGGGGCGAGGAGTGGCTGGTTCGCTGGAAGTGTCAGACCTCGCGTCGGGGTGACGGCCCTTTTTAGGAAGACATATCGTGAGCGGTCTGTCGGAGGGATTGAGTTTCTCCGCTTGGAGCTGACCGACTCTCGGTAGTCTGATGGTAAAAGGCCCTGGTGTGGGTCTCGACACTTGGCCAGACCTCAGCAGCCGGCTTCTCATCTGCTCTCCTTGTGCCGATAGACTGATTGCGTCCTTACGTAGAGTAGCCGTAAGGGGTGCAGAACTACCCGATTTGCGAGCCTGGAGGTGGATCGTCAGGGGTTCTTCTGATCTTGTGGTTGTCTTGGTGTGAGCTTGCACCTCCTTTTCGATCAGATGCTTCTTTGATTTTTTGTACAGACAGGAGTCTGAGTAATAAGATTCGACCCCCTTGAAGGGATCGATATCAGCAAACTCTGTCCTCACGAAGCCGTGCTTATCGACATATTTGAAGCACTGGTGTAGCGTGGAAGGCACGATCATGTAATCGTGTATCCAAGGCCGCCCCAGAAGGATATTGTAAGAAGTGTCGGCATCTATGACGTAGCAGGTGACTTCTGATTGGAGATCGCCAATCTGACATTTCAAACGAATCTTCCCTATTGGGTAGCTCCTGCCCGAATTGAAATCGCTAATGGCGGTGCTTGTAGGCGTCAGGCGATGCATTAGAATGCGAAGATGATGTAGCAGACCCTTCGAAATGATGCTTATGGAGGACCCAGGATCAATGTACATTCGGTCCACCTTTACGTCGCCGATGTATCCAGTGTAGTATAGCGGGCGATCATGCAGGTTAGTTTTGATGAGCATATCTTGCGGAGAGAAGACGATATTGGGCATTGCTCCCGTACACGCACTATCTTGGAGCTCTGCAGGTTGGTTATCTCCTGTGAGGTTGACCTGAGCCAAGTATGCGTCGGCATTTTGGAGTGCCTCACTTAAAGCCGTGCGGACATCCTTTGAGAGCCTGAGGAGTTCATATAAAGACAATTTGGTCGGGGTATTAGCTAATTGCGCTAATATGTCGAAGTTGTAGGGCCTCTCCAGCCCCTGAGGTGTCTCCTTCCGGAGGGACTTGTCGAAGCGAGTCTCCTTCGGCCTAGGCTTGTCGGTCGTCGAAGGCTGAGCCGGTCCCGGAGCATCATTGGTAGTGGGCGGATGATCATCAGTCGCGTTTTCGGTCACCGGTTGGGCTTGTGTTCCAGATCGAGTAGTGACGGCCGAGACTTCCTCTTCTTCCGCCGAGGCAGTGCGGCAGGATCTGACTTTTTTACTTTTCCTTTTAGAAGGTGGAGAGGGCTGAGTTACCTCGTGGACTAGGTCCGGATGGACCCACATGATTTCCCCTCGTGATGTGGTGAGGGGTACTAGACCAGCGGCTTGATCGCGAGCAGGCGGCAGATTAGCAATCTCCATTGTTGCTAGAGGGATGGGTATAACCCCGTCCTGAGTCTCTGTTGGAGGGAAGCTGCCAAATTGTACGTACACCATGTTGGCTGCCACGGTTACCTCTTCGAAATCGATGGCCAGGGCGTTCGAATCGATGAGGTTTTGGATATACCGTTTCAGTTGGTAGCAGTCGTGTGTAGCATGGTGGACGTAGCGAGGGTAATGGCAGAACTTTGGATTCTCCAGATCAGCCGGCCGAGGCTCCCGTCTTGGTGAAGGAAGCTGAATCCTATCTCCTTGTATAAGCATGTCCAAGATAGGCTTGACGTGACCGCCTTCAAAGGAATAAGTGATTTGAGGCCATTGTTTGTCTGTCGGCTGTGGCTCGGGCTTCTGGGCTGTATCGGTCACCATGCCCTGCTTGCCTTTGTTGTCCCGATTGTTGGAGGGGCTACCCCCATTGTCGTTGCTGGCGTTGGGACGCTTCCCCTTGTTCTCTCCCTCTGAGATATGCAACCCCAGTTGGCGAGCTTTCTTTAATCGTTCCTCGGCACTTGTAGCGCTGATGATAAAAGCCTTCCAGTCCTTGAATTGACTTTCGCCCATCCAGAGACTAATTGTTGGGAGTAGTCTCTTTTGGCAAATTTCAATCAAGGAAGAGTCCGGGTTGCCAGATGGTAACTTCATTGCGGTTTGACGAAACCGCTCAATGTAATTCCTTGTCAGCTCTTTCTCTCCTTGGACGACGTCCATGAGGGTAGACATCGTGACGTCCTGCCCTACCTCATAGAACCTCTCCAAGAACAAGCGCTTGAAGCCAGCGAAGGAGTGGATGCAATTATCTGGCAGGTTGCGATACCAATCGAAGGCGACTCCTTCTAGTGCCCCAATGAATAACCGTGTGAGGATGGCGTCATCATAGGGCAGATGGTCGGTAGTGACCTCAAAGTAAGTAATGTACCGGCTTGCTGAAGTCTTACCATCATATGGGTTGATATTGAACGGCTTATATCTTGGGGGAAAGGGCACATCCCTCCATTCAGCAGGGTATGGTTATCGTATTCTGAGGTCTTGAGAATTTTCTCGGGCGTAGAACATCGCTCGAAGCTCCTGAACCTCTCTCCTTACTTCTCGGGCCTCATCTGTCGCGGTAGGGGCCGTTATCTCGGGAGCATTATTGCCCGGGTTTGGTGCCGCTAAATTTGAATCTATGTTGTTCGCGGGACCCGTGCTTGTCTGACCAGGTGTCGTTCCCTGCAGAGTAGGAAGCGCTGCTTTGATCTCGTCTACAGACTTGACCAAGGCGTGCAGTATGGCCTCCAAAGTGTCGATACGTTGGCGATTGCCGGAACCACCTTGGCTGTTGTCCGTCATGAATACCGTCCTCACGTGAGGAGTGACAGAAGAAGAGGTGGCGGACATGCCCTCCGAGTCATACTCATGCATCGAGAAATCATCAGGATATGTGGGGATGTTCTCTTCAGGTTCGGACTCGGAAGGAACAGTACCCCCAGCTTCAGAGCTTGCTTCGTTTAGGACGTCCTCGGGGACGTCGGTATCTGTTGTATCCGTCGAAGGATTTGCTTCCTCCAGTCCGTCTTCTTGGAATGTCGGGTTGTCGTGGAGGTTTAGAGGAGTGCTACCCCCAGTTCCGACGACCCCCAATGACGTAGACGGCGAACTTCCTACTGCAGCAGTTTTCGTCTTTGAACGGGTGTGTTGGAATACTCCAGTAGAGGATAATCCTTTAGACGACGGCTTCTTAGCTGCAATAGTTGACACCTTTGGGCTGGAGATACTTGTCTTCTTTCATCTCCCCTCAACGGGGACTTTCTGTACGGAATTACAGGAGGCAACGGGAGGTGCCTCGTCTTCCGAGCTCGGATGTTGTAATCTTTGGAAGACGGATGGCCGGTCTTCCGTTACTGCCGTGTTGTTGCAACAGCAGTTGACAATAATCTGGGTGCAGTGACGTCCCTGTGAGGACTCTCTGCACGCTGAGGCTCCTTCTCTTTCCTTGCGTTTGTGGAGGATAGCTTCACGCAGGTCAGAGGAACCACTTTGTCCGTTTGCCGCCGGGGGCTGGACTCGAGTGGTTTTATACAACTTCCCGTCAGAGGCCCGCGTGATACTCAGCGGGACGCCCCGATAGTCAGAGGTTGGGGCAGCTGTCTGGACTTGATGAGCCCGCGCTGCCCTAGACTTTTTCTTTTTAGCACTTGTGGGTGCGTAATAGGAAGAGTCCACATTATGTATCACAGAGTCTGGATTTTCATCCAGAAAGTGATCAGAGTTAGGACCGCATGAGAGTCGGTCGAAAACTAATCGAGAGAAGTGTGGTAGAGACGCTATACGGCTAGCGTTGGGTGCCGTGCAGGCTATCTGCATGCGACTGTCTTCTGTTGTGGGACGAGTTCTTATGCGGTTAGGAGTCACGGCCGTGCAGGCTGTCCGCATGCGGTTGGCATCTGTGGCCGCATGGGTTTTCTGTAAGCGGTTGACTTTACTAGCCGCATGAATCTCATCCATGCGGTTGGGAACTGTAGCTGCATAAGTTATGCGGCTGACAGAAGTGGCCGCATGAGTTTTCTTCATGTGGTTGACGGTTGTGGCCGCATGGATTTTCTTTCTGCGGCTAATACCCCTCTGCGGTTCAGGTTGAGCAGAGACCCTCTTTGCCCCTGCAAGTCCAGCATCATAGTGTTTTCTTCTGCCGGACTTGGGGACAGCAGAGGTGTCTGCGATCTGAAGTGGGGCCGCAGGAGAGTCTTTCTCGCCGTCTTGAGCGACCGAGGGTATCCCATCGAGGGCTTGGGGAGGAGCAAATGACTTTGGCCTCCACTCTTTGCGAGCCTTCGTGGAGCGGGTGCGTTTCTGGACCGGGCCAACGTTGCCTTCAGAGAGCATCTCTTCGAACGCCTGTTGGTCGAAGCGGACGACCATCTTCTGTTGTGTGGAGCCAAGTTTGGCTGCATCCGATTGCGTCACCAACTCCTCAGCCGTGGAGAAGTTAGTCTCCAGCAGAGTCGCCATCGTGTTTGCCATTGATTGTAAAAGAACAGAACAATTATCGAAGGACTGAACTTAGACTCACAATACAAACTCGCTCGTACAAAGAAAGCCTAGGGACGAAAACCTAGGTACAGCAGACTAAGTACGATTGTTTATTTTTGATTCTGGGGGGTGACGATAGAGGCTCGGGAAAGCGACGGCCGCTCTGCCTTACTCCTTGGACGATCGGTATACAGCCTTGGCTCGGGGAAGATCTGCTCGGCGTTGACGAAGAAAGGCTCTCCTTACTCTCCTCGGGTTGCTCTCCTGGCTTCTCTCTCTCTGTGATTATCAAAAAAAGGGGGAGCTCTCTCTGTGTAGATCTCTCTCTTCTTATTTTTTTTTTGTTGTCGACCTTTTTTACATGGGAATGATGCTGGCTATTTATAAGAGTGGGGTGGGATCATTAGGGTTTGCTGATGATTATCTGTTTGGAATGTCGGCGCTCCTTCATTCTATCTGGGCCCTTGATCCTGATCATAATGAATCTCGGCCACTAATGCGGATAGCACCAAATCTTATGAGCAGTTAATGCTGACTGCTTTAAATCTTCGTGATTGATTATGCCAATATTTGATTGCTCGCCACGTGTCCTATTGGCTTGATGATGAATGATATGCCCTGATCTCGGCAATAATGATGATGATGTCGAATATTCTCGTTGGGATTCTGTTGCATCTTCAGTGCCACGTTTTTTTTAATTGAAGATCCTGCCAGGGCCGCATAGGGTGACCAACACTTGAACCGTAGGGGGATACTCCTCGTGAGCCGCATGAGTCAATGCCTCATCGAGCCGCAGGGGACGAACTTTCCGTAAGCCGCATATGCATAATCTTTGCGAGCCGCAGGGGACGATCTCTCCATGAGCCGCATATGTATAGTTTCTGTGGGCCGCATGAATTAGCGTGGTGTTGAGCCGCATAGACCGGGCTATGGGTGGACCGCATATGACGGATTTTTGTTAATCATATTAGAGTGACTCCTCAATGAGCCGCATGAAGCTGTTCTCTATCTGAGCCGCATGAGACTTTTGCCACGTGGTAATCTAGGATTTTTTTGTCAGATCGGGTCAGAGATTTTCTTCTTTTCCCGAAGAGTCTGTCATTATGGCAGAGCCATTATGATACTTTATGTCAGAGACAGCCGTCGAGTCGTGTCAGAGCATTAAATGAGGCCATTACTCCAGTGGCCAACTGCGGGGGGGGTCACACGTGTCGTCAATTGAGCCGCATATTCCTGCTGAACCGCATTCATCCCCGAGCCGCTTGAGTCTGAGGGTCTTCTTTTGGGCCGCATAGGACAACTTCAGTATGAGCCGCATAGACTTGCTACCCAAAACCGCATGGGCCATTTATGCCTTTACTCTAATATTTTCCATGCTTCTACAGTATGATTTTAGTACTTTCTGATCTTCTTGATAGTGACCCGATGGGGTGCGCTCTAAACTTGTGGCATGTGATCCATGATTAATGTTTGCAACTGGATAACTTGATAGTGGCCCGTGGCGGCGCACTCCTGACTTGTAACTTGACTTGACTTGATGCTGTTGCGATGGCTAACTTGACTCATATAATCAACTCTAACTCCGTGGGTGTTCATTCTTGCTGCTTTGTGCAATCTACTTGTCTTGTCTTGTCTTGCATCATGTCTAGGACGTGACTTCCTGGTTACCATGGTCAGGGATTCACACTGAATATGGATTAGGCTAATGACTAGATCAAACTATAGTTCATGGAGAATTTCCATTCACATGCGATCTCGTTATCTCGGCGCATTAAATGGACTTGTAGCCTGCCGACGAGTAGGGCACATTTCCAGCACACTGTCATGTGTTGCACCCTCTAAGTCACCTAAGGGTATATCGTCCCCTGGGCGATATACCCAACCATACTCTCAACCCGCAGAAGGATAACTGGATAGTCTGCAGGGCTTGGGACTGGGAATTTCTTATTTGCATCTTGTTAGTAATTAGGCTTGTAATAACCCTAGTTAGTTAAAGTAGTAAGCCGTAGTATTTGTTTGGCCGTTTGTGAATGGATAGTGTCCAGCCTTGTCTAAGTCTCGTCTAGTCCCTGTACCTGGTACCCCTGAACATGATTGTTTTACTTGTCTTAAACAATAAATGGGTAGAGACAAAGTGCTATTCAGGCTAAGGGTTACAACCCCGGTCCTTGTTTGGTTTACGGGTTGTAACCTGGCTCCCGGAATTGTTCCACGTCCCTAGTCATTTATTGTCCTATTATACTCTTTATTACTTGTACTTTTTCTTCTATTCTTTGTGTTCTGATATGCTGGCTTTTGTTCTTATTTCGTGGCCTCCCTTGTGGCACTTGCTCTTTCTGGGGTTTGACCCAGCTGGTTTTGTGTGGCCAGATTTCGGAGCAGCACCCGAGGATCTACCGAACCTCCAGCCCGATGGTGGCGACTAGACGAAACCCGGGCTACGAGTGGGTTTTTCATTTTGTTTCGCTCACTACATTGTAAAATTATTCTTTTGAGGCGTTTAGCCTACGAGCACCTGTTAGCTCGATGTATATTTACTTACTGTCTGCCTACGGGCTGTCACATGATTAACAAATCCTCGGGTTGATCATGTATGACTGAACTCTTGTTAGTCTGACATTTTGTACGACTAGCTTCATGATCATCCAATATGTAATGTATGGGACGCCTTGCTATTATGTATTTGGTGCTCTGACATCTTGTAACTATTATTGCTTGCTTGAGATTGAGACAATAGGCTTGTTCATGACCATAGGAGACTGTTGGCTTGTAGTTAAACCCTCATATATCTAGACAGCCGTGACCGTATAGCGAGGTGGACTCCATTTCTATATACGTAGCTGGCTATGTATGCCTCCGCTCTCCAGTATTCTGGTTCTGGGGCGTCACATGGTTTAAGTGGTGGCCCATACATGTCTTGGCATTCAAGAATGTGAGGGTTTACCTAATAGATGTCTCAATCCGTATTCGCCCTTGATCTCTGCTTATATCTTCAAATCCCTGAGAATCTTGACCTGATCACATGCTTGTATCGTTGATCTGTCCTGGTCCTTCCTTATTTGTTTCCTATGTTGTCTTCTTCAGCAGTACTGTACCTGACCCTGTCGAACAGCGAGGTGGAGCACCTCCCGTGCACCAGCAACCTGGAGATCAAGCCCAACATTCCGGAGTAGCCTCCAGAGTTGTGCCTAGTGGAGGAGAGCCACCAGTTCAGCCCGTTCGACCTGCCGAGCCTGATGATGGCACGTTGGTAGGTCTTATCAGGACCCTGATAGCTTCCCAGGATCGTAGAAGAGACGCCTTGCACCAGGCAGTGGCAGTTGCTTTGACTAGAGGCGGTCATCCAGGGAACAGCGCGGCCAACAGCTTCAAGCGCTTGAATCCTCCATTCTTCGACGGCAGCGAAGATGCGATTGCCGCGGACGATTGGCTTCAGGATACCGAGGTGGTTCTGGAAGCAGCTAGGACACCTGAGAATGAGAAGGTGGCGGTGGTACTCCTATAGTTGCTAGACTTAGCTCGCAATTGGTGGGCGGCGCAGGCCGTGGGATTAGCGGCGCCAGTTACTTGGGCAGTATTTAGAGAAAAATTCCAGTCAAAGTATTTTGATGCTGTAGCTCGGTGCGACCTACAGACGAGATTTACCAACTTGAAGCAAGGAGGCAGGATGGTCGACGGTTATGCATCTGAGTTCTCTAGACTCAGTAGGTTTGCCCCCACCTTGGTGGCAACCGAGTTTGATAGGGCCCAGTGGTTCCAGCAGGGGCTGCATTTGGAGATCTTGTTGGCAGTTGAGCAGTTCGAGCAACAGACGTTCGATGCAGTATTGAGGGCATCTAGGAGACACGAGTACACCTCCCAGAGGATCGTGGATAGGACCGGAGGTAGGAAGCGGTCCCATAATCAGATGTACCAATCATCAGTTCCAGCCCCGGCAGCAAGGGGTTTGACCATTGGAACTCCGAGGCGGGCGGCCTCAGTAACGTCGATTCAGCATTCAACCCCGACGTACCCGCAGCAGCAGAAGCAGAAGCAGACTTTCACGATGGGATGTTCTCATTACGGGAAGCTAGGACACGTGGTGGCAGATTGTCGCAGGACGCAGGGATTGTGCCTGGATTGTGGAGTGACAGATCACAAGATAGGAGCCTGCCCGAATAGGGGTAGTTCATTCTCCTCCAACCTAACTAGTCCATCGGTTAGGGGACCAGTACCTATGCAGCAGCAGGAGTACCCAAGGCCATTGTTGCCTCAGGCCCAGGCATTTCAGCAGCAGAACCAGCAGCAGTACACCCAGACTCAAGTGCAGAGCAGGTAGAGAGGTTTACAGCAGAGGGGACCCGCAGCCAGAGGACAAGGTCAGGCGATGATGATGGCTATGGAAGAAGAGGTTACACCAGATGAGGTAGTGGCAGGTACTATTCTCGTCAACTCCTCCCCAGCATCGGTATTATTTGATTCTGGTGCATCGCATTCATTCATGTCTGCACGATTCGTGACACGGATAGGATTGGAGCCCAAGTCATTATCAGTGAGGCTCAATATACTTGTTTGCCATTGATTGTAAAAGTACAGAACAATTATCGGAGGACTGAACTTAGACTCACAATACAAACTCGCTCGTATAAAGAAAGCTTAGGGACGAAAACCTAGGTACAGCAGTCTAAGTACGATTGTTTATTTTAGATTCTGGGGGGTGACGATAGAGGCTCGGGAAAGCGACGGCCGCTCTGCCTTACTCCTTGGACGATCGGTACGCAGCCTTGACTCGGAGAAGATCTGCTTGGTCATTGACGAAGAAATGCCTTCTTGCTCTCTCTCTGATTGCTCTCCTGGCTTCTCTCTCTCTCTCTGTGTATATTCTCTCTCTGACTATGGGGGAAGTCTCTCTGTGTATTCTTCTCTGGTTTTTTTTTCTTTTGTATATCTCTCTATATATTACAAGGGAATGGCACCTTGCTATTTATAATAGTGGGATGTGATCACTAGGGTTGCCAATGATTAGCTCTTGGAGATGGCGGCAGCCTGGGGATTGATCAATCCAGGCCGTTCGTTTCTGATTGTGACGAATCAGAACCATTAAGGGTAGATTACACCAAATCCCCATTAGCAATTAATGTTGATTGGCATAAATCTTCCTTATAATGATTCTCTAATATTTGCGAATAAATCAAATTTATTCTCCTGCCACGTGCCCCAGATCACTGGGATTCGACCCGATCTTGGATTGCCATAAATCTGGGAGATTGATCGGCTGAGGACACGTGTCCTGAGAGCCAATGGTCACTGATTGCACATGCAGATTGGGACGCATAAGATTTAGGCCGCATGAATTTTGGGCTGCATAAGACTTAGGACACGTGTTAGGGCTGTCTGGGCAGTGGCCCCCTCCTTCAGACTTCTGAACCATATGATGAGCCGCATGAACCGCATAATGGTGTGTCTGCTTGAGCCGCATGGGCATAATCTTCTTGAGCCGCATAGGGATGATTCCACTCGAGCTGTATGGGACAGCTTCACTCTGAACCGCATGGGAAGTCTTCACTTCGAGCCGCATAAGCACACCCACGTGGCAGGGCCACGTGGCATTTTGTTGCTTTCGGGGGATCGTGTCAGAGATTTCTTTCTCTTCCCTAGAGATTCATCATCATGACAGAGTCATAATTACCTGCTTTGGTGTAAGGTCTGTCAACTTTTCAGAGGGGTCAGCCGTCAAAGCAATTAATGCAGCATGGATCGGAGGGGAGCACTGTCACGCCACATGTCTTCTGAACCGCATGGAATGCCTCCGGCCACATAGCTCCTTATGCCGCATGACTCCCTGAGCCGCATGCGTTTTCTGAGCCGCATGGGTCTTTTCTTGGCCGCATGAGTCAATTTCTTTAGTATTTTCCATACTTCTACAGGACCCCCTTTAAAGTTTTCAATTTGTAAAATTGAAATACTTTGAACAAGAAGCATGGCCGTATTAGCCACATATGCAATCCCGACCGCATAGATGTCCTGGCTGCTTGGATGTGTTATTCGCCTGACTATTTTAGCCGCATGGGGTGTGTTAGCCGCATAAATGGTCCAGTCCACGTGTGCGGGTCTTTATTTATCTCCAAGTTGCTTCAGCGCCGTCTTTGTAGGGGGAATCTCAAGGGTCAGTTCATTAAATCTTTTTGGATTTGGTGCCTTGGGTGAATCTTGGAGACGAAACCCAAGAAGTCGGTTTCGCTCTTCAAGAGTCGGTCATTGGCCCACGTGTCCGCCTTCTCCCCTCCTCCTATAAATAGGAGGGGTTTGAAGAGAGAGAAGACTTCTTTATTTTCTTTTTTCTCTTATCTCGCTTGTCTTTCTTTTCTTTGATAATTGATGGCTCCCAAGAAGATCGTGGCAGTGAAGGACAAGAAGGCGGCCTCCACTTCCACCTTGGGTGCGGTTGCTGCCCCGCCCGTCGTCGTGCCTGCTGTTCATCCTGACGTCCATCCCCCCATTGTTGGTAAGGACAATGTATGAATTAAGGAACCCCAACCGCCATGGCTACGTCGCATACTTTATGCACGAGCCTTTGTAAATCGTATGTTCGCCCTACGGCTGAGCTGCGAACCGCATAAGAAAAATCATTGTGTCTGTATGTGCGCCTTATTAGTGAAACCGCATAGGTGGCGCATAGACTTTTATTGTGCGGAGCCGCATAAGCAGTCTTCTGAACTGGAGCCGCATGGGGCTTTCTGGAGCCGCATAAGTCTTCCGAGAACTTCATGGGGGGCATGGATATTTTCTTGAGCCTCATGTGGTTTGAAAACACCTAATCAGCTCTTTTTTTATTCTCTGTTTAACTTATTTTTTCTTTGTCTGTTCTTCAGTGAATTTGCCGGTTAACGCCGCCGGAGAACTCTTGGTGGGTAGCGCTCAAGCTGCTCTCGGCTATAGGTACGACCATATTGTTCAACACGTGGCGGATCAGTTTTCGAGCGATGAGCCTGTGGCCAGATTGAATGCCATCAAGAATCAGCCTTCCCATTTCCTTAATGCTATGATGAACTCCGGGAAATTCGAAGGAGAGTTTTTGAAGCCTGCGTTCTTTTTTGGAGACGCCTTGACCGTAGAGAATGATCATGT
The DNA here is from genome assembly GCA_029216955.1 of Iris pallida. Classification (NCBI taxonomy): domain Eukaryota; kingdom Viridiplantae; phylum Streptophyta; class Magnoliopsida; order Asparagales; family Iridaceae; genus Iris; species Iris pallida. Next base: position 30,750 of record JANAVB010012206.1, on the reverse strand, counting down.
TCTGGAGGTGTCGGAGGATTGGAATTTTGTTTCTAACGGGATGGCGACCCGCATCCCTCAGATGGAGCGACACTTTCCATTATCTTGGTTCAATATGCTCCCTTTGGACCGGAAGATGGAGGGGACTCTAATCCCTACCAGGAGTGGGATGTTCGTGGGGAACATCCGTTATAATAACCATCTGAAGTCCATGGTTGTTGGCAAGGTGCATACCAGTTGTTCTGTGACAGGGTTGGTCCCAGGTTCTTTCCTGAATGTGGCAGGTCCTAACTTCACGTTTTCTACCGCCGATACTTTTATAAATCGACTTGCCCGGAAAGGCTCCTATCCCGTTGGTCGATTGACGTTTCCTGGTTGGATACACCCTATTCCCTCGTGGATCAATTTATCTACCTGGATCCTGCAGAAGTATGAGGCTTTTTTGTGCGAGATTGGCCTGTACCATGCTATCCGAGGTACCAGTCATGGCTTGTTCATAAACAAGAAGCTATTCATGTCCCTGCTGGAAATGTATAATTGTCGTACAGGGACCTTTTACACACCTGTAGGGGAGATGGGACTTACGCTCCATGAAATGCATGCGGTCTCCAAGCTTCCTTGGGGGGACGAAGCATTTGAAGCATATACTTCCACTAATGAGGAACTCGAAGATTTGGAACGACGGTATCCTGGCTTTGCGGCCCTTTATCAGGAGATATTGTGTCATTATAACACATGCCATCAGATAACCCGCTAGGATAACCTGGAAGGGAATGCTCCCTACACCAAGGATTGGGTGCATTATCTCTTCTCAGCAGATGCCTCAGGTCTGGTTACCTCTCGTCGCCCTAGGTCTCGGGAGGCGGTCAAAGAATTGGTGTCATCTACTAGTGGCAGATTCGGGAGCCAAACCGACACTTTCGATTACTTTTACCAGGATACTCAAGAGCTATCTGAGAAAGCACTTCTGGCAGGATTTTTGATGATCTGGCTACGAAATTGTGTAGTCTAGGGAGGAACCGGTTCTATTGAGAGAATTAGTTGTAACTTCATCCTTCCGGCTGTGAAATTAGTCTTGCGAATCAGGCTAGCTCTCCTTCCGGCTATGGTGTGTAGCATACACCGTGGCCTTCGTACCTTCACGTCCAAAGTCATTGCCCGCGTTGTGACCAAGGATTTTGAACGAACTGAGTTACCTTATCATTATTTGATGGGGTGGCTACTGATACATTATCCATCTTTGATGAGGTCGGGCTCTGAGGGCGGTGCGACTGATGATGACGCCCTTATTTTCCGTTACCGTGATGAGCCTTGGGAATGTGAGGCCATGCAGGTTTGCCGGATGGTCTTGGCAAGGGCAGATAAGTATCATATTTTCGTATCCGTCCCTCGCTTTTCTGCCAGGGACATAGAGACTGTGCATATAGACGGTATTGCGCCTCCTCAACTTCTGGATGGCCAGATGCTCTTATGGTTGCGTAACATCCGTCCCTCACATCTGGTGTACCGTAACCGCAATGTTGTTTTTCTGGAGCCGTATCTGCCTAGCAGGTTTGCCCGGCATTTTGGGTACAGCCAACTTTGTTTAGACAGCCCCAGCTCTTGTCTGGGTTATGAGGGAAGTCTTCTTGATGGTATCAGAGCTTGGCAATATTATGATTCGTTCCATACTCGTACCATTTTCTCGGTCCCTGCTATTAAGGACTCAGTGGAGATCTTGTATATGGCGGCTCTGTATCATGTCATGGCGAACAAGCCCCCGGTCGATTTTAACCCAGGTACCAGTTTTATTGCTGGCACCGGTCTGGAGGAAGGCTCTCAAGGGGCCAAGAAAAGAAAGACTAGAGCCGAAGTGCCAGATTTGGATTCCGCTGCTGAAGGTGATGAAGGCAACGAGCATAATGAAGATGACTCTATCCTTCCAGTGGTAGACGCAGAGGTGGGTCAGTTGCATGTTTTGTCAGATGAGATGCTGAGGGATCAGTCCCTTGTTGCGCCTGGTCCTATCCCGAAACAGTAGTAGGCAGGTTCCTCCTGCAAGGAGTGTTTCTCGATCCCGGAAGCTGGTTGCGACTAGGCACCGTCCGTCAGCCACAAAAGAGAGTGGAGAAGAAGTCAATCCTACGTCAGAGGTAACAAAACTGCTTTCGATCCCTTCTTCCTTCTTTCCTTTGAGTTTCAATCCTGATTGTCTTCGTTCCCTCTTTTAGGTGTCGGGGGAAGAAGAAGAGTTTCAGGATGTCGAGACGGTGACCCAGGATGACGGGGCCTCCCATTAGCCTGTTCCTATTCAAGAGGACGCAGATCAATCTGTATCCCCCTTCAAGGTGACGGGGTCAGGGGACGTGACTGAGTTTAACTCGGAGATCCCGGGTGGGGGGACCATGCCCGTTATGGATGAGCCGCGACCTTCATGTCCCTTCCCTGGTAAGATTAGCCGAATCTTAACCCGTAAGGAAGCCTATCTGCTCTATCATCATGTCCTTCGGGTTACGTCGATTGACTGTTATTCTGGACATTCAGGTCCTGCCCCTTCAGTGCCGAGGATGGACGTCATCGAGACAACCCCAACCGAAGGGGCATCGGTAGAAAGGGGTATACTTTCTCACTGCCCGACTCGTCTTGATGGGCCTTCTGGGGGGCCGAGTTTAACGGGCCAGTTCTCGGGGCAGTCGGGAACAGGGAACAATGGTCCTTCCATCATCCTCCGCTCCAATGGCTTCGAGAATCGACCTTTCTTTCCTGCCGAGCATCCAAGCTCTCCGGGCGGCGGAAGATGAGTTGGCCGCTATTCATGCATCTTTCTGCTCGGACTCCGATCCCTTGGTGGCGAGCTCTAGCGTTACTCCTCCGACGTTGCCGCTCCAGCTTCCTCTGACGCCCTCCTCTGCTGAAGTTTTGAACGACGCGTTGCAGGATGTGGTTGCCAGTTTCCATCGTCATTTGAAGAGGGGAATCGAGGCCGCTGTAGAAAAAGGGACCTCTTTTACCTTGGCCCGAAGATACGCCCATGGTCAAATAAACATCGTTAGGGATCTTCCTGATGATGCAGGAATGGCTTCGCTTCTGGAGGCGAAATTGCTCGAGGCTGATCAGCTGGTGTCCGAGCTTCGAGTATTGCGGCAGGCTGATCTGCCTGCTGTTATAAACGAGGAGCAGAATTCCCTTATTGCTATTATAGAGAGGAACAGAGCGGCTCGAGATAAGACCCGACCGGCCGCACTGAAGGATCTCAGCGACTTAGCTGATCGGTATGATCAATTGAGTTATGCGACCGAAAATGTTGTGGCTCGGGAGGAGTCTGTCTCTCGTGAGATTACCGAGACGCGGGAGCAGATCCTTGCGCTTCAGAAGAAGTTGACTTTTCTGGAGTCTGAACTCGAGACTGCCCGCAATGACAGGGGGCTAATTGTTCAGGAAGCTGACAGGGTTACTCAAGCTTCGACTGACCTGGAGGCTGTCTTCAAGAAATTGGAAGATGACTGTCAGGCGCTCCTAGATTTGGACAATGAGGAGCGGTTACTCCAGAAGGCCGAGCGTCGCGCTCGGCAACGGATTGAGCGGGAAGACCACCTCAGTGAGAGACCGCCTCCTAGAATTGAGTAACACTGAAATATAGTCGGCCTTTTCTTTTTCCTTCTTTTTCTTTCTCTTCTCCCTCTCTTTTTTTTGAAAGGGATGTGGTCCCGAAGTATGTAGTACTTTTTTTCTTCCTTGAAATAAAGAGTATTTTCCATTCTACCCTTCATTTGTATTGCCTGTTGTGCCTGTGATATTGTGGTGATGTTCTCCCCCACATAGGGGATATATTTGTAGACCTGTTACCCATGGCGTACCTTGGTTTTAGGTAGAGATAACAAGTTTCGGTCAGGATGCCTGAAGCAGCCATAGCAAAGTGGTCATGGGTGCTCTTGGTATTGAGAAAAGAATTGTTGTAGAGCAGCTGGGCTCCTGGGGCATGAATGAGGTGATGGGTTTGTGTTAAGAAATTTATCTGAGGATATTGGTGGGCCTATTACCCTTGGCATACCCTGGTTTAGGATACGGGTAATAGGATGAAAGAGAACTGACATACTTGCTCAGAGGTAACGAGGACATGGTAAGTAGGAAAGTTTTTTGAATCGTAGAGTCTTCCTACTCAGAGGTAATGAGTACATGGCAGGAGCGAACTCGACGGAGGGTATTTGTGGTCAACAGAGGACATTTGTGGTCAACAGAGGATATTTGTGGACCCATTACCCTTGGCGTACTCCGGTTGTGGGTACAGGTAATAGGTCGAAAGGGGATCATCATACTTACTCAGAGGTAATGAGGACATGGCAAGTATGAAGGTTTCTTCGACGGAGCCTTCCCATTCAGAGGTAATGAGGACATGACAGGAGTGGGCTCAATGAAGGGGGGTACGTAGAATAACTCAGAGGTAATGAGGACATGGAAATTTTATGTAGGGTGATTTGTTTTTGGCAGAAATGGGACGACTCAGAGGTGATGAGGACATGGTCGTCTTGGAAATTTGTGGATCCGTTACCTTTGTTGTGCACTGGGAGTGCAAGTATTAGATCATGAGGGAGGATCTCTTGTAGGAAGAAAGTTCAGTGGTATGATCATACGTAACTTTCTATCTGAAAGAGTGACCAGGATGTGAGTTCAGAGGTACCATCGGGTACATGACTCGAGAATCTGGAGAATGGTGAGTGTGAGTTCAGCGGTACCAGCGGGTACATGACTCGAAGATCTGGAAAATTATGGGGTGAGTTCATTGGTACTAGCGGGTACATGACTCGACAATCCATGAATGTTGAAATCAAAGTGTAAGTTCAGAGGTACCAGCAGGTACATAACTTAGAAATTTGGGATATCTTTATGGAAGAAGGGCATGAGTTCAGCGGTACATGCGGGTACGTGACTCGAAAATCTGTGAATGTTGGAATCAAAGTGTAGGTTCAGAGGTACTAGCAGGTACATGACTTGGGAATTTGGGGTATGAGTTCAGCGGTACAAGAGGGTACGTAACTCGATAAGTTGGAAAATTAGGGGGTTGAGTTCAGAGGTACCAGTGGGCACATAACTCGAAACTCTGGAAAATGTTGTTTAAACATAGTATTTCTTCAGGAACTTGCCGTTGACGGGCAACATGAGCAAGTCTCCGTTCTGCTTGGCGAGGCGGTAAGCACCATTGGAGAACACGGCCTCGATGATAAATGGGCCTTCCCATTTTGGCTGGAACTTGCCGGTGGTCTTGTGAGTCATGACCATTGGCCTCCTGACTGCCAAAACAAGATTGCCCACTTGGAATGTTCTGACTTTGACCTTTTTGTTGAAGGCTCCTGAGATGCGTGCTTGGTATAATTCGATCCTTTGCTGGGCTAGGAGGCGTTTTTCATCTAAGGCCTCTAACTCTTGTAGTCGACGTCGGTAGTTATCATCCGTTGTCAATTGATAAGTGAGGACGACTCGGAGTGAGGGAATCTGAGTCTCTAATGGGAGAACTGCCTCACTCCCGTACACCAGAGAGAATGATGTATTCCCGGTGGCTGTTCGAACCGTGGTACGATAAGCCCATAAGCACTCGCCGAGCTTCTCGTTCCAGTCACGTTTATTCGAGGAGACAAATTTCTTGAGGAGTTTGATGATTGTTTTGTTGAATGCCTCTGCTAACCCGTTTGCTGCCGGGTTGTATGGTGTCGAAGCGACATTCTGAATGCGGTGTTTGTCGCAGAATCGGTAGAATGCGTGGCTTATAAACTGCGGACCATTATCATGGATGATCCTTCGGGGCAGTCCAAAGCGGTAGATGACGTGGTGCTTCAGGAAGCTGATTACGTTCGAAGTCTTGACTTTGGCGAGTGGGACAGCCTCTGTCCACTTTGATAAGTAATCAGTGATCGTAAGTATGAAGCGATGTCCTCGGAAGGAAGGTGGGGTGATTGGACCAATGATATCCATTCCCTATGCTTCGAATGGCCAGGACGCCACTGTCGGATGTAGAAATTCGGATGGTTGGTGAATGAAGTCTGCATGGACTTGACAGGCCTTGCATTTTCGGGCATAATCTATTGCATCAGCCACCATCGTGGGCCAGTAGTAGCCCATCCGGCGAAGGCGGTCTTGCAGCTTAGGGCCAGGCTGATGGGCCCCGCAGACACCGTCATGAGCCTCTCGTACGGCTTCTTTGGCTTCTGCGTTCGACAAGCACCGAAGTAGTATTCCGTCGTAGAAGCGGCGATACAGCATTTTCGTCTCTGTATCGTAGAAGAATCTGAGAGAACGCCGTCTGATAGAAGTAGCCTCCTTCGGGTTCTCGGGCAGGATGTCGTAGACCACGAAGTCTATGAATGGTTGTCTCCAGTCTGGCGCTCCATCGATCATCTGAGCAGAATAACTCGCCATGGCTTGAACGTTGTTCTTGGGACAGACCAGCTCATGGCCGATTACATCGACCGAATGATGAGAGTGGTTTGGCACTGCTAGGGAAGCAGCCAGGCCTGCTAGGGTATCAGCTTCGATATTTTGGAGTCTGGGGACGTGTTCGATGAAGAATCCCTCGAATGATAAGATAATGTTGATCGCTATTTGGTGGTAGGGGATCATGTCTTCATGGCGGACTTCGTACGTCCCCCGAATCTGGTTGACGATTAATTGCGAATCGCCGTATGCTTTAAGGTATTCTACCTCCAGTTCTCTTGCGAGTTGGAGGACGATGACCAAAGCGTTGTACTCGGCCACGTTGTTAGAGCAGGGTTCCGTGAGAGAGTAGGCGCGATTGATCACTAGTCCGGTAGGAGAGACCAATACTACTCCGACTCCGACGACGATGTTTCCCTTGGGTCCGATTCTTGAAGCACCATCGAAGAACATCCGCCATATGTTATCGTGGGTGGTTGTATTTGAATCGGCGACCTCATCTGGGATTTCTTCGTGTATTCTGGATGATTCCGATCCTGGATGGGCCGCCAAAAAGTCTGCCAGGGCTTGACCTTTGACAGCCTTCTGCGGGACGAAGATCATATGATAGGGGGACAGCAATATCGCCCATGTAGCGAGGCGGGAGCTGAGTGCCCCAGGTTTGGTCATGAGGACCCTGAGAGGGTTGATTCGTGAGATCACATATATGGTTTGCCCCGTGACATAGTGCCGCGTCTTTTGAATGGCGAATACCAGGGCGAGGCATTCTTTCTCCACAGCGGTGTATCGGTGTTCGGGCCCGACCATCATTCGGCTGAGATAGTAAATGGCCTGCTCGTGGCCTGCGTCGTTGTTTTGTGCCAGCAGGGCACCGAGGGAGTGTTCCATTGCTCGTACATAGAGCAGGAATGGTTTTCCAAGGGCCGGGGCCACCAGGACTGGAGGATTTGATAAATATTCTTTGATGTCATCGAAAGTGCGCTGGCATTCCTCGTCCCGTACGAATGAGACTCCCTTCTTCATGAGGTGGGTGAAAGGTCGGCATCGCCCGGAGAGGTTGGAAATGAACCTCCTGATATAAGCTAGCCTCCCTTGGAGGCCTCTAAGTTCACGGAGATTTCTCGGGGGACCCATCTCCGTGATTACCCTCGTTTTCTCGGGGTCTGCATGGATACCCCGTGCAGTGATGATGAAGCCCAAGAACTTCCCGCTGGATACGTCCAATAACGATTTTGTAGGGTTCATCTTCAGATTGTGGGCTCGCATTAAGTTGAACACCGTTCTCAGGTCTTGCAGATGATCTTCCTTACGGCGACTCTTGACGGCGATGTCGTCGACATAGCATTCCACTGTCTTACGCAAATGTTCTTTGAAAATGATACTCATGGCTCGCTGATATGTAGCGCCAGCATTCTTTAGACCGAATGGCATGACTGTGTAGCAGTATGTGCCAATCGGGGTTCGGAATGAGGTGTGCTTTTTATCGTCGGGAGACATCTTGATTTGATTGTACCCCGAGAATCCATCCATGAATGACATACGTTCAAAGCCGCATGTATTGTCGATCATGATGTCTGTGATAGGAAGGGAAAATTCATCTTTGGGGCATGCCTCGTTCAGGTTGCGGAAAGTCGATACAGATTCCAATCTTTTCATTCTTCTTGAGGACGGGTACTATATTGGCGACCTAATCAGGATATTGCTCTTCACGAATGAAGCCGCTGGCTATTAGCTTGTTGACTTCAGCTTCGACCGCGTCCATGACGCCTGGGCGGAAGCGTCGTTGTTGCTGCTTGACTGGCTTTGCATCTGGCCGTATATTGAGTTTGTGGAGAGCGATGTCAGGATTTAACCCCGGTATGTCTTCATAGCTCCAGGCGAACACATCATTATATTCTCTGACAAGTTCTAACAGCGACTCTCGTTCTTCGTCAGTTAGGCTTTTACTGATAAAGATCGGTTTTGGAGAAGATTCGCTGCCGAGATCCACTTGTATGACCTCATCTTCAGTAGGAGGTTCTCTCAGTTCGAACCGCTTTTCCTATTGTGCGTCTAATTGCTGGGCCCATGGCTCTAGCTCAAGGATTTTGGGGATGTCTTCTTCTAGGACGTCCTTGGGGACGTCGGTATCTGTTGTATCCGTCGGAGGATTTGCTTCCTCCAGTCCATATTCCTGGAATGTCAGATTGTCATGGATGTTTGGAGGAGTGCTACCCCCAGTTCCGACGACCCCCAATGTTGCAGACGACGAACTTCCTACCGCAGCAGTTTTCATCGTCGAACGGGTGTGTTGAAATACTCCAGTAGAGGATAACCCTTTAGACGATGGTTTCTTAGCTGCAGTAGTTGACACCTTTGGGCTGGAGATGCTCGTTTTCTTCCTTCTTCCCTTGGCGAGAACTTTCTGTACGGACTTGCAGGAGACAACAGGAGGTGCTTCATCTTCTGAGCTCGGGTGATGTAGTCTTTGGAAGACGGATGGCCGGTCTTCCGTCACCGCCGCGTTGCTGCAACAGCAGTTGACGATGATCTGGGTGCATTGATGTCCGTGTGAGGGCTCTTTACACCCCGAAGCTCCTTCTCTTTCCTTACGTTTGTGGAGGATAACCTCACGCAGGTCAGAGAAACCACTTCGTCTGTTTGCCGCCGGGGGCTGGACTTGAGTGGTTTTATACAACTTTCTCTCAGAGGCCCGCGTGATAATCAGCGGGACGCCCCGATAGTCAGAGGTTGGGGCAGTCATCTGGACTTGATGAGCCCGTGCTGCCCAAGACTTCCTTCTTTTAGCACTTGTGGGTGCATAATAGGAGGAGTCTAAGTCGAATACCACAGAGTCTGGATTATCATCCAGAGAATGATCAGAGTCAGGACCGCATGAAAGCCGGTCGAAGACAGATCGAAAGAAGCGTGGGACGGATGTTATGCTGCTAGCATTGGGTACCAGTACAGGATGTCTGTATGCGGCTGTCTTTTGTTGTAGGATGAGTCTTTATACGGTTAGGAGTCACGACCGTGCAGGCTGACCGCATGCGGTTGGCATCTGTGGCCGCATGGGTTTTCTGCAAGCGATTGACTTTAATAGCCGCATGAGTCTCATCTGTACGGTTGGCAACTGTAGCCGCATAATTTATACGGCTGACAGATGTGGCCGCATGAGTTTTCTTTATGCGGTCGGCGGTTGTAGCCGCATGGGCTTTCTTCCTGCGGCTAATACTCTTCTGCGGCTCGGATCGCGTAGAGTTCCTCTTTGCCCCTGCAAGTCCAGCATCATAGTATTTTCTTCTGCCTAACTTGGGGACAGCAGAGTTGTCTACGGTCTGAAGTGGGGCCGCAGGGGAGTCTTTCTCGCCATCTTGAGCAATAGAGAGCACCCCATCAAGGGTTTACGAAGAAGCAAATGATTTTAGCCTCCACTCTTTGCAAGCCTTTATGGTGCGGGTGCGCTTCTGGACCGGGCCAGTGCTACCTTCAGAGAGCATCTATTCAAACGCCTAGTTGGTCGAAGCGTACGACCTTCTTCTGTTGTGTAGAGCCAAGTTTGGCTGCGTCCGATTGCGTCACCAACTCCTCAGCCGTGGAGAAGTTAGTCCCCAGCAGAGTCACCATCGTGTTTGCCATTGATTGTAAAAGTACAGAACAATTATCGGAGGACTGAACTTAGACTTACAATACAAACTCGCTCGTACAAAGAAAGCCTAGGAACGAAAACCTAGGTACAGCAGTCTAAGTATGATTGTTTATTTTAGATTCTGGAGGGTGACGATAGAGGCTCGGGAAAGCGACGGCCGCTCTGCCTTACTCCTTGGACGATCGGTACGCAGCCTTGACTCGGGGAAGATCTGCTTGGTCGTTGACGAAGAAATACCTTCTTGCTCTCTCTCTGATTGCTCTTCTGGCTTCTCTCTCTCTGTGTATATTCTCTCTCTGACTATGGGGGAAGTCTCTCTGTGTATTCTTCTCTGGTTTTTTTCTTTTGTATATCTCCCTATATATTACAAGGGAATGGCACCTTGCTATTTATAATAGTGGGATGTGATCACTAGGGTTGCCAATGATTAGCTCTTGGAGATGGCGGCGGCCTGGGGATTGATCAATCCAGGCCGTTCGTTTTTTATTGTGATAAATCAGAACCATTAAGGGTAGATTACACCAAATCCCTATTAGCAATTAATGTTGATTAGCATAAATCTTCCTTATAATGATTCTCTAATATCTGCGAATAAATCAAATTGGATTCGACCCGATCTTGGATTGCCATAAATCTGGGAGATTGATCGGCTGAGGACACGTGTCCTGAGAGCCAATGGTCACTGATTGCGCATGCAGATTGGGCCGCATGAGATTTGGGCCGCATGAATTTTGGGCCACATAAGACTTGGGACACGTGTCAGGGCTGTCTGGGCAGTGGCCCCCTCCTTCAGACTTCTGAACCATATGATGAGCCGCATGAACCGCATAATGGTGTGTCTGCTTGAGCCGCATGGGCATAATCTTCTTGAGCCGTATAGGGATGATTCTACTCGAGCCGCATGGGACAGCTTCACTATGAACCACATGGGAAGTCTTCACTTCGAGCCGCATAAGCACACCCACGTGGCAGGGCCACGTGGCATTTTGTTGCTCTCGGGGGATCGTGTCAGAGATTTCTTTCTCTTCCCTAGAGATTCATCATCATGACAGAGTCATAATTACCTGCTTTGGTGTCAGGTCTGTCAACTTTTCAGAGGGGTCAGCCGTCAAAGTAATTAATGCAGCATGGATCGAAGGGGAGCACTGTCACGCCACATGTCTTCTGAACCGCATGGAATGCCTTCGACCGCATAGCTCCTTATGCCGCATGACTCCCTGAGCCGCATGCGTTTTCTGAGCCGCATGGGTCTTTTCTTGGCCGCATGAGTCAATTTTTTTAGTATTTTCCATGCTTCTACAATACTTACTGGTAATGGTCTTGTAGGAGTAGATCGAGTATTTTCCTCGTGTCAGATCGTAGTTAGCGGTAGAGAGTTCCCCGCTAGATTTATAGAGTTCCTTATGGCAGACTATGACGTAGTCTTAGGCATGGATTGGTTGAGGAACCAGTATGCTAGGATAGACTGCCATGTTGGCAGGGTTGTCTTTAGTATTCCAGGCGAGCCAGAGTTTTTATTTTTCAGAGGCGCTAGTGGAATCATCTTCCCAGTATTGCGGACGGCAGTAGCAGCGATACAGTTACCCCGGATAGTTGACGAGTTTCCAGATATCTTTCCAGAGGAACTTCCATGAATGCCGCCAAAGAGGGAGATCGATTTCGCTATAGACTTGATCCCCGGGATAGCACCAGTATCAGAACGGGTCTACAGGATGGCGCCTTCAGAGTTGGAGACTTTGTACAAGATGATTGAAGAACTGAGGACCAAGGGATTCATTCGTGCAAGTGGATCGCCTTGGAGAGCCCCGATGCTTCTTATGAAGAAGAAGAATGGTATGTCCAGATTATGTGTAGATTACCGTACCTTGAACTCAGTGACAATCAAGAACAGATACCCTCTCCCGAGGATAGATGACTTGTTTGATCAACTCAAAGGGGCTGCAGTGTTCTCGAAGATAGATTTGCGGTCAGGATACCACCATATCAGAGTCAGAGAGCAGGACATCCCGAAGACTTTCGATCTAGGTATGGACATTAGGAGTTTCTTGTTATGCCATTCGGAGCAACCAGTGCACCAGCCGTATTCATGGACCTCATGAATCGCATTTTCATGCCTTACTTGGATCAGTTCGTGATCGTGTTCCTAGATGATATCCTGGTCTACAGCAAGAGCGTAGCAGAGCATGAACAACATCTCAGAATCGTCCTTCAGACTCTTAGAGAGCACCAGTTGTACGCCAAGTTCAGTAAATACGAGTTCTAGCTCGATCGTATTTTGTACTTGGGTCACATCATTACCCGAGGAGGAGTGGAAGTATTTCTCCAGAAGATTATGGCTATCGAGACGTAGCCAGTACCTAGCTCAGTGGCAGAGGTTCGCAGCTTCCTTGGATTGGCCGGCTACTACCGGCGATTCGTTTCAGATTTTGCAAGGATTTCGGCATCGATGACCCAGTTGACCCACAAGGATATGCAGTTTGCTTAGACAGCAGAGTGTCAGGAATCATTTGAGAAGTTGAAGCGAGGTTTGATAACGGCTCCCATTCTCACACTTCCAGATGGGATCGGAGAATTTACAGTTTATTGTGACGCTTAAGGCAGAGGATTGGGGTGTGTCTTGATGCAGCATGGGAAGGTAATATCTTATGTATCACGTCAGATTCGTGATCATGAGAAGAATTACCCGACCCATGACTTGGAACTGGCAGCGGTAGTATTTGCGCTTAAGCTTTGGTGGCACTACTTGTATGGAGACAGATTGGAGATATTTACAGATCACAAGAGCCTGAAGTATGTTTTCACCCAGAAGGACCTTAACATGCGGCAGAGATGATGGCTCGAGCTACTGGTGGACTATAATATGGATTTGCAATATCATCCAGGAAAGGCCAACGTTGTAGCAGATGCGTTGAGCCGGAGAGCCGGAGTTTACTTCCTAACAGCGCAACCAGAGTTATTGACAGATCTTCAGAAGATGGGAATTGAAGTGGTTCTTCCTACCAACGTGGCGTTGATGGCCAGTCTACAGGTTCAGTCCAGCATAGTTGAGAGGATCCGGATGGCGCAGTCTACAGATTCTAAGATTCAGCGACTCAGAACAGAGTGTGAGGCAGGAAGACGGCCAGAGTTGTGCATTCATGAAGATGGTACACTTCGACACGACACTCGTCTTTGTGTACCCAGTGGAGATATCAGACAGATGGTCATGGCAGAAGCTCACAGTTCACAGTATTCTATTCATCCCGGTGGCACGAAGATGTACCGTGACATTCGTCAGCATTTTTGGTGGAATGGCATGAAGAGGGAGATAGCCCGATTTGTCTCTCGGTGTTTGGCTTGCCAACAGGTTAAAGCGGAACATCAGAGGCCCGCTGGACTTCTTCAGCCCTTGCCGTTTTCAGAATGGAAGTGGGAGCATGTGACCATAGGATTTTGTGACTGGGTTGCCTAGATCCCCAGCTGGTCGAGATGCTATTTGGGTTATAGTTGACAGGCTCACGAAAGTGGCTCATTTTCTCTCGTTTAAAGTTGGTCAGTCAACGGCTCAGTTGGCAGAGATGTACCTCAGGCAGATTGTCAGGCTTCACGATGTGCCCGTCAATATCACCTCGGACAGGGATTCGAGATTCACGTTACACTTTTGGCACAGCTTGCAAGAGAGTTTGGGGACTCACCTTCAGTTTAGCTCAGCTTATCACCCGTAGACAGATGGCCAGTCTGAACGTACGATCCAAACTCTTGAAGATATGTTGAGATCTTGTACCCTTGACTTTGGTGGTTCGTGGAAGGATCACCTGCACCTGGTGGAATTCTCGTACAACAATAGTTTCCAGGCCAGTATTCAGATGGCCCCGTTCGAGGTACTGTATGGTAGGAAGTGCAGATCCCCGTTAGCCTGGGATGATATTGGAAAGAGGCAGATGCTCGGTCCAAAAATAATTGCCCAGACAGTTGAAGTGGTCAGAAGAATCAGAGATCGTCTTCGAGTGGCCCAAGATCGCCAGCGCCATTGGGCCGATGCTCATCGGCGTCCTTTAGAGTTTGCTATCGGCGACCATGTATTCCTTAGGATCTCACCTAACCGCAGCGTCATTCGCTTTGGCGTACGGAGTAAGCTTAGTCCTAGGTATATAGGGCCGTTCGATATCCTGGAGCGAGTAGGAGATGTATCCCATCGTCTCGCTCTTCCGCCGTCGCTAAGTGAGGTACATGATGTATTCCATGTGTCCCAATTACGACAGTACATCCCAGACCCGAGCCATATCCTGGACCATTAAGAACTGGTTGTTGGTACCAACCTTTCGTATGAGGAGAGGCCCGTGCCTATATTGGATCGGAGAGAAAAGATAATCAAGAACAAGACCATTAGCTTGGGGTCATCACTCTCTAGGTGAGTCAACGTGGGAGCGTGAGGACGACATCCGATCGCAATATCCTGACTTGTTTGACTCGTGAGGTATAATGTCTTCCTTATGCCTTATGCTCTCCATCCCTTGCTTGCATGTATGATTGTTTGATTGTTTGCTTAGTGTAGCTTAATTGTGGATAGTATAGCTGGCTCTTATATCTCTAAGCATCTTGATTTAAATTTCGAAGACGGAATTCTTTTAAGGTGGGTAGAGTTGTAATGCCCGTATTTCAGAATACGTATTTTAATTAGGCCTATATGTATTTCGGACCTGTATTTTTATTTTCTCAGATTCTGGCCTGTAATTGTGTTTTGGTTTAACTTGCGGATTTTGGTTTTTCTCGTAAAATGGGTTTTAGACCTGGCGTGGTTTTATTTTGTGGAAAAGGAATTGGTTTGGTTTGGTTTAGTATGCATTGGACCACACTTAGCTAACCTCTACCCTCAACACAACATACCCTCCCTCATTAAAACCCCACCTAACTTTCTCTCTCCTCATAACTTCCATTAATTTTCTTCATCTTCTTCTTCCTTCCTCCACCAACACCATAGGCAAGTACACCTTGCCACCAAATAAGCACCCTATTTTATTTGTCCATTAGCTAGATTAGGCCATGGTAAACAATATTAGAACTTGGTATTTTGTGATTTGGAGCTTCCATTTTTCTAGATCGAAGTTTTAACAATTTTCAGATTTTTTTGGTTTTGATCTATTAAACTTAGATTTTTTTTTCTTATTTTGAGGCTTCCATGTGGAAGAGAATTCAATTTTACACAAGTTAGAACCTTGAAAATCCAAATTTTGTTTTGTTTTGGCTAAATTATCAAGATTGGAAATTTGGAGTTTTTTCGGGATTTTCTCTCGGCCTGTTGGAGAAGATGATCTTCGGCCAGCGCTCTTTAGCGCAAGACCGGACTGCGCTAACTCCTCGGCCAGTGCCTTGCGCTGGGCTGACCTATGCTGGCGCTCTATAGCTCCAGCGCCTTCCTTCCTTTGGTGCACTTGACGGCTGCGCAGCTCACTCCCAGCGCGGCTTGGCTCTAGCGCAACCCAATCCTGGCGCGGCTTATCCCCTGCGCAGCTCGCTTTTAGCGCAACCCAATCCTGGCGCGGCTCATCCCTTGCGCAGCTCGCTTTCAGCGCAACCCAATCCTGGTGCGGCTCATCCCCTGCACAGCTCGCTTTCAGCGCAACCCAACTCTAGTGCAGCTCACCCCCTGCGCGGCTTGACCCAGCGCAACCGGCTCTCAGCGTAACCCGACCCAGCGCAAGCCGACTCTAGCGCAACCCAACCTCAGCGCAGTCCATTCCCCCAACGCAATCTGATTCCCAGCGCAACATATTTGTCTATGGTGATTTGATTTTATTTTCTTAGGCTTGGCTTCTCTTTTGTGGGTTGGAGTTTTGAGATCTTGTTCCACACAACACGACTGTCACGACCCAACACGACCTGGCACAATTTTTTGGTGTTTTGCTTATGACTAGTACGGTTTTTGTGATTTCTGTGAAGTATGATTTTAGTACTTTCTGATCTTCTTGATAGTGACCCGATGGGGTGCGCTCTTAAGTTGTGGCATGTGATCCATGATTAATCTTTGCAACGGGATAACTTGATAGTGGCCCGTGGCGGCGCACTCCTGACTTGTAACTTGACTTGACTTGATGCTGTTGCGATGGCTAACTTGACTCATATAATCAACTCTGACTCTGTGGGTGTTCATTCTTGCTGCTTTGTGCAATCCACTTGTCTTGTCTTGTCTTGCATCATGTCTAGGACGTGACTCCCTGGTTACCACGGTCAGGAATTCACACTGAATATGGATTAGGCTAATGACTAGATGAAACTATAGTTCATGGAGAATTTCCAGTCACAGGCGATCTCGTTATCTAGGCGCATTAAATGGACTTGTTGCCTGCCGACGAGTAGGGCACTTTCCAGCACACTATCATGTGTTGCACCCTCTAAGTCACATAAGGGTATATCGTCCCCTGGGCGATGTACCCAATCATACTCTCAACCCACGGAAGGATAACTGGATAGTCTGCAGGGCTTGGGACTGGGAATTTCTTATTTGCATCTTGTTAGTAACTAGGCTTATGATAACCCTAGTTAGTTAAAGTAGTAAGCCGTAGTATTTGTTTGGCCATTTGTGAATGGATGGTGTCCAGCCTTGTCTAAGTCTCGTCTAGTCCCTGTACCTAGTACCCCTGAATATGATTGTTTTACTTATCTTGAACTAATAAATGGGTAGAGACAAAGTGCTATTCAGGCTAAGAGTTACAACCCCGGTCCTTGTTTGGTTTACGGGTTGTAACCTGGCTCCCTGAATGGTTCTACGTCCCTAGTCGTTTATTGTCATGTTGTACTCTTTATTACTTGTACTTTTCTTCTATTCATTGTGTTCTGATATACTGGCTTTTGTTCTTATTTCGCGGCCTCCCTTGTGGCACTTGCTCTTTCTGGGGTTTGACCCAGCTGGTTTTGTGTGGCCAGATTTCGGAGCAGCACCCGAGGATCTACCGAACCTCCAGCCCGATGGTGGCGACTAGACGGAACCCGGGCTACGAGTGGGTTTTCCATTTTGTTTCGCTCACTATATTGTAAAATTATTCTTTTGAGGCGTTTAGCCGACGAGCACCTGTTAGCTCGATGCATATTTACTTACTGTCTGCCTACGGGCTGTCACATGATTAACAAATCCTATGGTTGATCATGTATGACTGAACTCTTGCTAGTCTGACATTTTGTACGACCAGCTTCATGATCATCCAATATGTAATGTATGGGACGCCTTGCTATTATGTATTTGGTGCTCTGACATCTTGTAACTATTATTGCTTGCTTGAGATTGAGACAATAGGCTTGTCCATGACCATAGGAGACTGTTGGCTTGTAGTTAAACCCTCATATATCTAGACTGCCGTGACCGTATAGCGAGGTGGATTCCATTTCAATATACGTAGCTGGCTATATACGCCCCCACTCTCTAGTATTCTGGTTCTGGGGTGTCACAAGCCGTGCCTCATTCGATAACTTGTTTCAAAACCATACGCTAGAAAACGAAAAAGTGGCACGAGAGGAAGCTGTATTCGACCGGAAGGGGAAGCCCTTACAGAGGACGAACTAAATGAGGCCAGATTGATGGTCAAATGAGCCATCGCCATCGAAACTTAATTCTGGAAGCAGAAATCGAAAATTAAGAGGGATATGGAGGACGACGGCAACTCTAACTATTTTCACGCTTGTGTTCGACAGAAGAGGAGCATCCTTTTCATCCATAGCATTCGTAATTCTTTAGGGAACACCATAAAAGAGCCAGGGGACATCGTTGTGTGCTGGGATCTGATATGCAGAGACGTGGCAGATGCCGTATCGACCCTCATGGAGGGACTGGCCCATCCGAGGAAGATATTGAGTGATTTCCTCGTCCTTATCCCCAAGTCTTGTAGTCCGACTTCCTTTGCAGATTTGTGCCCAATCAGCGTGTGAAACTTCATCGACAAGCTCTGTGCTAAGGTGATAGCTCTCGGGATGTCTCTCCTCCTCCCCAGGATCATCTCTCGTGAGTAGAGTGGTATCATCAGAGATAGGAACATCGTCGATAACATTTTGCTGGCCTCGGAGCTCATCAGCAAGATGGGGAGCAAGAATAGAGGGGGCAACATCGTGACGTAGCTCGACATAGAGAATTATTATGACCCTTTGGAGTGGAAGTTCCTCAACAAGGTTCATCAAAAGTTTGGGTTCTCGGAGGGTTGGATTTACGTTCTTTGGCATTCCTTCTGCAAATCATGGTCCTCCATCGTAATCAACGGATCTTTCGCTGGTTACTTCAAACCCTACCAGAGGTGAGGCAGGAAGACCCCCTTTCGACGACTCTATTTATTATTACGACGGAGGCGCTTAGCAGTAACATTATTGAGCTGGCAGTCGCTCCCAACATTAATCGCTTCTTCACAACTAGTGGATGCCCTCTGATCGAGCCGATCATCACAAGAATTGAGAAGCAAATTCGAGGTTGGCATGAGAGTCTCCTATCGTTCGGTGGAAGGCTTATGCTCATCAGGTACGTATTGGCGTCTATGCCAGTTTATCTGTTATCCATTTACAACCCTCCGTTCAAGGACCTGGATGCAATTGAGAGCGTATTTTGCAGCTTCCTTTGGGGTTATAACTACGACTCAGGAAGGAAGAGATGGGCAAACTGGAGAAAGGTGGCCAAGCCAGCCGTCGAAGGAGGCATAGGGATCCGTGGTTTGTGGGAGGTGGAGGCCACGATGAGTGTGAAACTTTGGTGGAAGATTCGATCGAGTAACTCTCTTTGGACTGATTTCATGAAGGATAAATTTTCCCCTCATTCTTATCCGACCAGCACGAGTTGCTAGCAGCTCGGCATCTAACATTTGGAGACATTGCCTACTTGGGAAGATCGTAGGGAGAGGCCAATAAAGATTGTCGTTGGAAAGAGTGAGGTCGACGTCTTTAGTGAGAACTAGACTGAAAAGGGAGCGCTAATGGCCGACTCGGACCAAAGGGGGATTACACAGATCGAGCATCAATAGGATGCTAGTCTCGGGTTGAAGATTGGCCTTATGCAATAGCTTATGGGTAAGGAGACGGTAAGGGGAGTCCTTGATGGAGGGATTCACGTCACGGAGGATGCAGACACATTCAGCTGGATCCCCACTGCGGATGGGCTATTCTCCTCCAAGACGGCCTGGAGGCATACGTGGTAGACGAAGAAAGGTCCACAGGGCCCCTACTCTTTCTGGGAGAGTTGGATTCCTACGAAGTGGTCGATTCTTCTCTAGCGTGTGGTATGGCACAGGATCCCGACGGACGACGTGGTTTGGCCTTTCGGGACGGCAATGGCATCAAAGTGCAATTGTTGCATAGATCCAGAGGAAGAGAGCGTGGATCACATCCTCTCCTCTAGCCCGATGGCTGCTCAGGCCTGTGAGGCTTTTCAGCGCTCATGCAGGATCTCTTGCACTAACAGTGCTCTTTTTTTCCTGCTGCACAAGTGAAGAGACCCTTCCAAAGATAGGATCCTCACGTCTTGGCTTCCGCTAACGTTTGGACATATTGGAAGAACAGAAACAAGAACCGGTAACAAGCCCCTCCTTTCAATATCCTTCAACTGATCACTGAGGCGGCGACGCAATTTTTGAGGGCTTGGGCCAGGAAGAAGAAGGGGAACAAAGTGGAGGAATAGTTGATATCCCGGATTGCCGCTTGTGGTGTGCGGGTTTAGGGGGATACTCATATATATATATATATATATATATATATATATATATATATATATATATATAGCAAATGACCTCTAGCCTAGTGGTTAAGAGAGATGCATGCGGCCCAAGTGGTCGTGAGTTCGAGCCTCAGTGGAGGCGAGTTCGCCACAAGTACCCTTTGCTTCAAAAAAAAAAAATAAATAAATATATATATATATATATATATATATATATATATATATTTATTGAGTTGAGAAGAGACTTTTATTGATGTATAGGGCGCAAAATGCTATATATATGTATATATATATATATATATATATATATATATATATTTTTTTTTTGAGAAGAGACTTTTATTGATGTATAAGGCACAAATTCTATATATATATATATATATATATATATATATATAAATATATATATATATATATATATTATATATATATATATATATATATATATATATATATATATATATATATATTATATATAAAAAAAAATATATATTATATATAAAAATATATATATATTTTGAGAAGAGACTTTTATTGATGTATAAGGCGCAAAATGCTTAAGCCTATACAGGTATACGCGCCACGCGCGAGAAGACAGCAGAAACAAAAAGAAGCTGCAAACACAAAATTAAGATCAAAACGACACGATGTCATCACGGCGCCATGCCTAAGCGACAGTGGAGTTGAAAGCCTCCCAAAAGCTAGACGGTGAGTGATAGCATCGCCGAGCAGCTTTACGTACTTGTCTGGCGGCCTCCCTGATAAGTAGGTCTAAATTATATTGGCGATCTTCATATCTCCATTTGTTCCATTTTTCCATAGGACCCAAATACCGGCGGCCGCGATGATCTGATGACCATGAGACCTGCTCCAGTGGACCAGGAGATCGTTGAAGCCGCCCGGCCGTTGGTTCTGCCGGCATTTGGAGGATAGAAACTTCCACAATTTGTTGCGAGGTCGCCGCCGAGAAGAATGTGCTCCGCGGTTTCTACTTGGGGAGTTGAGCAGTAGTGACACCGCGATGCCAGGCTGAAGCCGAAGGATGTAATGATGTCGTCGGTTGGGAGTTTTCGCCTATGGGCTCTCAATATCAAAATGGACCATTTGAAAGGGATGCACGCCTGCTAAAACGGAGCAGTATAAGGGGCCGGAGTACCAATGCCTCTAGCCACAATCCTAGCCGAAGCTTACGAGAAGGTACCGTCGTGGTTGGACGGCCACCACAGAGTATCTGGGGTATCAACGATCCTTAAATCTGCAGCCAAAATATCGTTGACTGCCTCTGTAGCAAGCCGAGTACGGACCCTGTCCCATCTCCAACCAGAGGCACTATCCCACAGCTCTCGAATTTCATGAGGATGTAAATGAGTTTGATGCTGCTGGACCACCTCATCCCCAATCCAACGTTCGTGGAACATTGACGAGCGGCCGTCTCCGAGCTTGAGTCGGATGAGGGGTTCAGCGAGGCTCCTGCGATGAAGGATGCGCCGCCAAGAAGCTGAAGATCTGGTGTTGGCAACAACAGACACGGGGTGAGAGAGTCTGAAATATCTAGCCATCATGAACCTAGTCCAAAGTGACTTGTCCGATCGCAGCTTCCACCAAAGTTTCATAGAGCAAGAGTCGGTGATGTTGGTAAGTCTGCAAAATCCCAGACCTCCGTCCTCGGTAGGTTTGGTCCTGGAATCCCAACTGGTCCAGTGGTGTTTATCCTTTCCGGCAACGTGACCCTAGAAGAAGTTGGCAAATAGGGCTTCAAGGGAGTAAAGGAGTTTTTTCGGTGGGGCACAAACGGCCAGGGTGTATATGGGGATGGAGGATAGGACGTGCTTGATCAGAATCAGCTTGCCACCCGGGGATATGGTCGCGTTGTGCCATCCCTCAATTTTGGATCTAATTTTGCTAACCAGATTAGCGAAGATGTCTGTATTGGACTTGCCATAGACCAATGGGCAGCCCAAGTAGGAGAATAGAGGATACGTAGTCGTAAATGAAGTCATGGTGGAGAGTGTCGCCGAGTGAGCCCTGCCTGCTTTATGGTGAGTGTAGATGATGCTTTTGCTGGCGTTGATGCGTTGGCCCGAGCATCTAGCGTATTTATCCAGCGTGGTGTGAACCACCTCGACAGATCCGAGATCTCCAGTCGAGAAAATAAGAATGTCATCAGCATATGCCAGATGCGTGATCAACGGACAACCGGTAGTAGTGTGGAAGTGATGGAATCTGGAAGTATTGGCCATGCTTTTGAGGTTTCTACTGAGGGCTTCTGCCGCAATAATAAAGATGGTAGGGGAGAGCGGGTCTCCTTGTCTAACCCTACGGATGTCTGTGAAGAAACCTGCCGCCTGACCGTTGATGACAGTATAGACCCATGAGTTGATGACCGAATGGAATATGATGTCAATCCAAGCTTCAGAAAAGTCGAAAGCCCTAAAGACCCAATCACAAATTGCCAATCCAAGCAGTCGTATACTTTCTCCATGTCAAGTTTAATGGCGACATTACTCCCTCTGGATGGAAATTTCATGCATGTTATCATTTCTTGAGCTTGGAGGATGTTGTCAATGATGTTCCGGCCTGGGACAAAACCACTTTGTACTTCGGAGATAATCTTCGGAAGAATAGTGGACATGCGATTGTTGATGATCTTCGAAATGATTTTGTCGGTAAAAGTGAACAGGCTGATGGGTCTGAAGTCTTTGAAGGTGTCTGGATTATCTTTTTTGGGTATGAGGACGAGGTTAGCACTGGAGATGGCTTTGGGGTATGTAGCCCCTTGAAAGAAAGCGATGGTGGCCTCGAGGAAGCCATCTCCGATCAGATCCCAGCACGATCTGAAAAAAACCCCCGAGAAAACATCCGGCCCAGGCGCACTATTTTCATCGAGATCCCAGACAGCATTCTTGAGTTCCTCAAAGATGGAGGGGAGAGAAACAGCTCATTATCCCCATCGGAGATCAAATTGGGGATTTTAGCCAGGAACTCATCATCCTTTGTGATGGCTTCTTTTGAGAATAATTTGAAATAGAAGTCGATGGCCTCCTCTTGAATGCGGTTCTGATCCTGTAACCGGTTACCATTCATGTAGTTGATTTGGTGAATATGAAGCTTATGCCTGCGACCCTTGACACAAGAGTGAAAATAGCTCGAATTGCGGTCTCCCTCTGAGTCCCATTTTAATCTGGCCTTCTGCTTCCAGAATTTTGTGTCCACCTTCATACGGGACTTGAGAATGGTTGTGGCCAAGTTGAGTGTGGACCGGGCCTGCGGGGATCTATCCGTGGCAAACTGGATCTCGGCCCTGTTGACGTCATCCTCTGCCGTTCTGACCGCTTGGAAAATGTTACCGAAGGCGGACTTGCTCCACGAAGCGAGTGCCTTCCTAGTTGCTTTGAGTCTAGCAGTAATCCGGGTGAGGGGATCCGGGTCGTCCTTAGAGAGCTACGCCGATGCGACGATATTTCTGAATTGCGGGTGATGCCTCCAGATGTCCAGGAACCGAAAAGCTTTTTTGATAGGGCTATTACTGGAGCTGAGTTCAATCAGAAGGGGAGAATGATTCAATTCAGTGGAGTTAAGGTGGGATAGTTTGGTGATGAGACCCATGTCATTCCACCAAATATTGGTCAAAGCACGATCTAGGCGAGAGTATTGTCTTCTAGCCCCTTCCTACTTGTTCCACCAAGTGAAAGCATTGTCGATGAAAGGAAGAGTGGTGAGATGGGCATTAAAGATGAAGTTGTTGAAGTCATTCATGACCTGCTGTGGTGGCGGAAGACCCCCATACTTCTCTTTGCGGCAAGAGTTCGTGTTGAAGTCGCCAATGCACAACCACGGCAGAATGTTGCTATGAGGGTAAGTTTTCAGCAACGAGTTCCAGAGGATCCTACGTTTCGGGAGGTCACAGCTACCATGAACCGTAGAGAGGAGGGAGCGAGTAGGGAGAAGAGGATGTTCCACCCAGCAGGATAGCGCTTGTCTAGTATCCTATACGATGTCGAATCTGATATCGGTAGCGAAGAGGATCCATATATCATTGCAGCCGTAGGCCGTAGCCTAAAATCCAAGTTGGAGTTGGATGGCTTTAATTCTTTTTGTGGGAATTTTTGGTTCAATAATGACTAAAATGTCAATCTTATGAATCTTCTTGAGGCCGATGATTCTATTCAGCGTCGGTTTATTGGCCAGCCCTTGAACGTTCCTGGAGAGGATGTTAAGCATTGGAGGGGGGAGGTGGCGGGTGGTTGATGAGTTTTGCGGTGGCCCTCGTGGTCATGGCCGATGTCAGCTTTGTGTTGTGTTTTTTCTTCTTCTTGTGTAGATTTTTGGGGGCACTCTGAGTGGGATTGGGGGCTTTCCCCTCCGAGGCAGGCGGGCAAAGATAACGGCAGTCGGAGATCTCCAGCCGCAGGGAGTGGACTGCTGGGTCTATTTCTGCCAGGGCACTCAGAAGGTTATTAGGATACAGGAAACCCGCATCCATCACTTAGAGGAATCTGTCCGACTGGACGAAGTCAAAGCTATGGGCTTCGTCGGGGGTGTCGGTGTTGTGAACGACAATATCTGAGGAAGGTTGCCCTGGGGCGTTGATAAGTGTCGGTTGTTCCTCCTCCGCACTTGCCTGGGGATTTTCGTCATTTTGGCCGATGTCAGCCTCTGAGCTCGAGCATGGAGGTAAGGGGCATTCCGGATCTGTAGGGATGGATGCGAGGATGGTGAATGGATTGTCGAGGGTTTTATTTGGGGGGTTGTTGGGGATGATGGCGCCGTCCTGTGGTCTAATCCGGCCGGGGGGGGTAGCGGGATGCTGTTGTTAGAGAAAGTGTGGAGATTGGGTTGTTGCCGGGTTGGGGATGTGGGATCGGTGGGAGTCTCCTTCATATTTTTTGATTTACGGGTGGCAGCCTTCTTCAGCTCGGGATGAGCTCGGAAACAGTACTGAAGGGCGTATCCCCTCATTTGGCAGTATTTGCAAAATAGGATATTGTTGTCGTACTCAAGCGTCTGGTGGTGTGTACGATCCCCTAGCTCAAGCTGAATCTGGGTGGGTGGGTCATTTACAAGGTCGAGTTCGACACAAATCTTGGTGTAGTTGCCTTTTGAGAGGTTTCTGGTTTCTTCGGCTATCGCCACCAGCGTCCCGAAAGAGCTGGCGATACGCTTCAGCGCAGCCGGCGCGAAGCATACAAGGGGAAGGTTGGGTAAGGTGATCCATGTTGCAAAGATCGTTGAATCGACTTTGGTGCTAAAGTCCGGAGAACATTTGACGATTTAAACGATCTGGGATGCGATTCTGGTGGAGCCTTTCGTCCAAACCTAGGCAAAGTCGAAAGAGGAGGAGAGGTGGAGGTACAGGTGTTTGGGATATATATATATATATATATATATATATATATATATATATATATTATTTTTTGAAAAAACCCCTCTCTTTATTAATCAAGGCTCAAAATGCCGAAGCCTGACGCGTATACAAGTCAGAACTGTACAAGTATACCACCAAAAAGAAGGAAAGAGGGGGAGACTACTGGATCGCCTTGGATTAGGCGTGGGGAAACCAAAATGATGTCGGGCTGTGGGAGCACAGAGTGCTCCTTTTGCGGCATTAGCGAAAGACATCCCGGATGAACTGGTCAGCAGAGTATTGGTGATCTTCGTATCTAGCATTGTTGCAATTCTTCTAAATTGCCCATGTAGCGGCCGCTGCGACGATGTGGTGGCCGTGGGATGCTGTACCCCAAGATACCGCTAGATCGTGGAAGCATCCGCCCCTCACCTCCATACTGTAGGTTTGACTGAGGGCCCTCCAGATATTGCCTGACAGGCTTCCTTGGTAGAAGATGTAGTCGATAGTCTCGATCTGACGATCAGGGTAGCAATTGCAAGCGGATGCCAAGCTAATCCCTATGGTGTTGAGGATATCGTCGGTCGGCAGTTTCTTTCTAACGACTCTTCACCTGAGGAAGGACCATTTCTTGGGGATACAGGAGTGCCAATAATGATTAATCGGCTGATGAGGTTGTCCCGGTCTGCGGACTGCACTTCTCGTCGACCTCACCAAGAAAGCTACGGAGGCCTCACGCGTCCATCGCAGAGCGTCGACGCCGTGACCGATTTTCAAGCTGCACGCAAGAATGTTCTCCACCGTGTCGTTACCGGTCCATTCTCGAATCTTGTTCCAGTTCCAGTCTTCGCTAAAGTTATTCCACAAGTCTCTGATTCTGCTGTCCGTCGGGATCTCCGTGAGCCGCATGATCAAGCTATCCCCAATCCATCTCTCCCGGAATGGGTCCGACTCGCCGTCCCCCAACTGAAGTCTCATCTCTGGCTCGGCAAAGGCACGCCCACTAAGGATGCATCGCCATGCCGCTGAAGATCTGCTGTTGGATATGGCCTCTGATGGATAAATATGCTTGAAGTACCTATTCTTCATAAACCTGGTCCATAGATTCTCATTCGTGTGCAGTTTCCACCACAGTTTTATCGAGAAAGCTTTAACGATGTGAGTGAGTTTGGTGAATCCCAACCCCCCTCCTCAGTTGGATGAGCCATGGAATCCCAGCTGGCCCAGTGATGTTTGTTAATTCCTATTGCAATGTCCCAGAAGAAATTACAAAAGATCTGCTCGATCGCAGAAAGAACCTTCAAAGGCGGGGAGCACGCCGCTAAGGTGTAGATAGGAATAGAGGTGAGCACGTGCTTGATTACGATAATCTTTCCCGCTAGAGATAAAGTAGCATTATGCCACCCAGCAAGTTTATTCCTGATACGAGCGATCAATGACTCAAAGATACCAGCGTTGGATTTGCCGTACAGCAGGGGATACCCCAGATAGTTGAACGGAGGATGATCAACAGAGAAGCCCGTCAGGTGGGTAAGTCTCAATGTGTACTCTCTTTTGATGTTGTGGTGGGCATAAATGACGCTCTTGGATGGATTGATCTTCTGACCTGAGCAGTTGGAGTACCTCTGCAGGGTGTGACGGACCACTGCCACTGCTCCTTCGTCCCCGGACGAGAAGATGAGTAAATCATCAGCAAAGGCCAGGTGAGTAATTATTGGGCATCTGCTGGATGTGTGATAGTGCTGGAAGTTCGGAGGGTTGGCCATGTTGTTGAGGTTCTTACTCAGGGCGTCGGCCGCTATGATAAAGACTGTGGATGATAGTGGGTCTCCTTGTCTAACCCTACGATTGGATTTGAAAAATCTTACGGCTTGGCCATTGATGACCTTAGAGAACCATGAGTTGCTGATAGACCTCCAAACTAAGTTGGTCCAATACTCGGAGAAGCCGAAAGCCCTGAATACCCAGATTATAAATTGCCAATCTAGTCTGTCGTAAGCTTTTTCCATGTCGATTTTGACTGCGATGTTTCTCCCTCTCGATGGAAACTTCATGCAGGTAATTAACTCTTGGGATAACATAATATTGTCCTGGATGTTCCTCTCGCGAACAAAGCCACTCTGCTCCTCAGAGATGATCTTAGGTAGGATCCCTGCCATTCTGGTAGAAATAATTTTGGATATTATCTTGTTGGTGAAAGTACACAGGCTGATTGGTCGAAAGTCGCAAAAGTTCTCCGGGTTATCTTTTTTTCGGGATGAGGATGAGTTTGGCGCTGTAATCCCTCTTTCCGAAATTTTTAATTTATTATTATTATTTATTTTTCTTTTTGTATTTTAGTAAATCCTCCTCGAATCTTGTAAACGTATTTTTTTATTTTATTGAATTTGATTTCAATAGGAAAAATTGATTAGAATTATAGATTATCGACATTACAAAAATTGGTTTATTATTTTGAGCTTTCAAAACATTTATTTTGAAAATGATAAATATTTTATAGAGTGATGATTTAATATATGATCGATGACGATTGAATACTGTTTATAATAATTATTACTAATTTTAAATTTTAAAAAAAACATATTATTGGATAGATATTAATATTATTTTAAATTGTCATGTTGATCGCTTATTTAACTTGATTTTGAATTCGTATGATCTAAATTAATACTTTAAATTATTAGTTTCGATCTCTTATCGAATTTTGATTAGACATATGATTGATTAAAGTTAATATATTATTATATACTAATAAGTTTTTGATCTAAATTTATTGATTTGATTTAAATTAAAGCAAGGACTTATCCATCATAGTTTAAATTATTTGAGAAGTACTAATTGCATTATGATTAGGTTAAATTGATTTTAGATATCTTTTGTTTTAAGGGGGGAGAAGTTATCCATCATTATCCAATTAAGGATTCAGGTCCTATTTAAGGAGCCTTCCTCCCAATTTCCCCAAGTTCGTTCACAACCATAGAATACCCACCAGCTCCCCTCCACCCGTCTCCACCGCCACCACCACCTCAACTGCCATTATCACATTCTCCGTCCGAACCCTGGAGCAGCCGCCAGAGTCGCCTGACCGAAATCTCCCCCGGCGGTGAGCAGCAACTTTCGGAGACCCGGCGACCCCGCCACGCTTGGTCAACTTCGAGTCGCTTCCTTCTACACGGGCTACTTCAGATCTAGAGAACACGCACGTGCGAGCTGTTTCTGCGGGAACCACACCATGCCAGAAGTCGGCGAGCCACCGCCGCTCGACCTCCTGCGCCACCTGCCCCTCGTGCACGGCCAGCACTTGCGGCCAGCGACCCATGACCGTGGCCACGCCACGCCGGAACAGCTGCTGCACCCAATGGCTGACGCCGACCTTCCGTGGCCGCGCCGCCCCTCACGCGCGGTGTTGCACTACCGGCACCGACCTAGAGCGCCGTTCACCGTAATGGCTGCCTCTGACCGAAACCCTCCAGTTTTCGACTGGCGCCACCGCGATCCAACGCTGTTGTCCGTCGCGTCAGTCCATGCTCACCGGTGACACGCTGCCCACCTCTCTCTCGGAAGCGAGCGTCGCCAGAGGAAGCCCTTGCTCCGTCTAGCCAAGCCTTCGTCGACCAGGTGGCCCCCTTCTTTCTTCTTCTCACTGCTTATTTTCTCCTCTTCATTCTCTATACTTGAGTTGAGGAGTAAACAGAGAGCTCTCTGTCAATATATGTATAACCATCTCTCTCACAAACATTTAATACTCTTCCTGCACACTTTTCAACATGACTACACCCTCTTAAATTAGTATTGTCAAAGTTGTCTTTGATCCATCAGTACTCAAAAGTAGCAAAGTATGATAGATGATATCTTATTATTAAACCGAATATCAATAGGTGTAGTAATTATAAGGAATGCCTACTATTTTGATAGCAAGGAATTGAGGAACAACACTACCAAACTTAGTTGTCGTTTATTCTAGTTAATATTATATAGTAAGAAGATGATTGGTTTATTTATTAAAGCTATAGTAATACATTTTGAATGTATTACGCTTAGTATTATTGTTTTAGTTTTGCCATGGATGTTTAAAAATTATATATATATATTTTTAAAACCAGGTTATTGTACTAATAATATGTTAAATATGACTTTTGAATTCTAATCGTTTGTTTATAAGTTTTTGGACATAAAATATGATTCCCTATATTTTCAAGTCCTTTTTCGTAAAATTCCGAAAATGTAGAAATATATAGATTGACTTATAACTAATTTCCAAATATAGTTTCAAGTACCATAATTATTTTCTAAAATAAAGTATAGATAAATTTCTTAAACAAAAATATATTTTTTCTTATATATAAGTCCTTTTGAAATTCTAGATTAGATTTCTCTTGATTGTACTAGTCCTATGTTTCTAACTCTTGCGGCCCGTGACTTTACATCGACCCTAGGCTAATCAGACCATCCTGGACTCAATGGACAATTTTGTGCACGGCCCGCCGGAATCCAACTTTGGACATACGGTTGGGTTCATATCGGAAAACTGGATCCGTAGACATGTAGTTTGACAACTTTAGAGACCATTGACTCTGGCAAGCTTTTCGGTGCAAAATGGGTCCAACGGCGGACATCGTTTTTGCCCGAAATTATCATTTTGTCCCTGTGTCCAGAATTGGACTTAAGGATAGGCAATCCTAGCTATTTTGACTATTCTGAAAACGTTGGTACTGTTTATTTCAGCATCCGGAGGCTTCTACATGTGTTGACTGATTGTGGCTCATTGAGTGGTATAGTATTATTGGTTTCTCCAGTTAAGGACCTCAGGCAAGTGCACTTTCTGATTGCTTTCCGATTCATAGTAGTATTTTCATCTCATGTCTATACATATATTTGCTGCTTGTTGAAACGTTCGTCACACGGAGTAGTCGGGAGGAGAAATATCTTAGTAGATATGTGGACTACCCAGAACTATCCCAAGATGTCTATTCGTGAACAATAGCATCTGCACATGGCACGTGTAGATGCCGGATTTATCCCCTAGCCGTCCACATGTCGAAAAGGATATTTCACACCACCTAGATAGACGTCTTTTATTAGTTTTTCCTTGTTTATTTTTCTATCGTGCTATGTCATCAGTTTTCTTCCAGTTTTTATATCTCATATGCCATTTTCATGTCTTGTCAATTCTATTGTGTTTTACATTGCCGTCGGTTTGTGTATTTGTTCCAATCCTGACTGGATAACCAATATTTTTCAGGTTTAGCCGCGATCACTGTTGACATTGGGAAGACTTGGATATGCTGAGGCCGACCTAGAAATAGAAAGCAATTGTATTATTTCATTAATTGTAAAACTTTATATTTTTCTTTAAATATAAATGTTGTAACTGTTATAATAAATTAGAAATGTGAATGAGCAGCAAATGTTTTATTTTTGAGCATTTATTCTCTTACGGGCTTGACAGTGTTCTACCGCCGACTCTGCGGCGTAGGCTGGCTTGGACACGTCTCATATCCGAAAAGTGGGTGCGGGTCGTGACAGGCGCTATAGATGGCTTTGGGGTAAATGGCTCCTTCGAAGAATGCAGTGGCCGCTTCGGTAATGTCCTACTTGATAATATCCCAGCACTTGCGAAAAAAGGTCCCCGAGAATCCGTCCAATCCGGGGGTACTATGTTCGTTGAGGGCCCAAACCGCCTCTTTCACTTCCAGGACGGTGGGGGTGCGCTCTAGCTAGTCGTTGTCGACG
>JANAVB010012205.1:0-33982 GCA_029216955.1 Iris pallida | reverse complement strand
AAACCCACTCGTTGCCAGAATTCCTTCTAGTGGTCACCATCTGGATGGAAGGTTGGTGGATCCTCTGGTGCTGCTCCGAGATCTGGCCATACAAAACCAGCTGGGTCAGATCCCAGAAAGAGCAAGTGCCACAAAGGAGGCTTCACTTAGGAACTAAAACCAAAATTAGCACAAGAATATAATTACATAATAAAAGACAGTAATTAAGGAAAAGCATGACAGGTGATATACGATGAGATAACCATGGGACTATTCAGATAACCAGGTTACAACCCGTAAACCAAACAAGGACCGGGGTTATAACCCTTCGTCTGAACAGAACTTGGTTTCTCCCACCATTTATCGGCAAGATAAAATAAGAAATTCGGTCATGTAACAATCTTGTACAGGATCAAGACAAGACTAGACAGATTGAACTCCATCCAATATTTCACGGCCAAACAATAAGTACGGCTTGATACTTTAACTAACTAGGGTTATTACAGGCCTAGTTACTAGCAAGATGCAGCGAGATTATTCCACAGCCACAAGCCCTGCAGACCATCCAGGTTATCTGGACGCAATTAGAGGTTGAATTCAAGTGTGTACATCGTCCAAAAAACGATGTACCCTTAGGTGACTTAGAGGGTGCAACACATGACAGTGTGCTGGAAATGTGCCCTACACGATGGCAGGCTACAGATCCCAAGTGGGGCACCCACATAACGGGATTGCCTGTAGCTGGAGAAATCTCTTCATGACTACTGGATTATTCTAGCAATTAGCCTTAGTTGTATTCAGCAGGTACCCCTGACCGTGGTACTCAAGGGTCCCTGTCCTAGACATGATGCAAGATAAGACTGGTTCATTTGTACAAGCACAATCGCCCATGGTGTCCAGGTCATTCATACTTGTCATGTCAAGCTAGCCGTCGCAACAGCATTTCGAGATATATCATGTCGGGTTCACTGTCAAGAGTGCGCCACGGCAGGCCACTATCATGAATTATCATGTCAAGCTATCATGTCAAGTTCACTGTCAGGAGGTGCGTCACGACGGGCCACTATCACGTCATGTCAATTGTGCACCACAACGGGTCACCATCGTGTCAGGGAACATATTAAATTAATGGCACAAGAATACAAGTGGTAATTAAATATTAGCAGGGACAAAGACTGTGGAGGACTCATGCGACTCAGGAAAATTATTACATACGGCCAGGAAGTCACTATCAATCATTACACTAACAATTCGTGTTTAGGGAAGAAACTTAGAATCACACAATATTAGTCATAATAATATAATTGTAAAGACAAATAAGACAAAAGATAGTGGAGCCCGCAATTAATGTAAGTATGCCATGCGGCTCAATTTAAATATTCATGCAAGCAATCATGCGGCCATAAATTATTATTTAACTGGCCATGCAAGCAGTTGGCCATATGCGGTTGGGCAATTATTGGAGGGGTGCATATGCGGCCAGCAACTGAACTAAAAGCCCTACAAGTTGCATGCGGCTACAACTAAACCCAGGGCCATGTAATTTGCATGCGGCCAAGAATATTAAGCACGCAAGCAAAGCTTGCATGCATGCAAATTAAATATATCATGGCAGCAAAGCCATATGTGGCTCACTTATAATAGCATGCAAGCAAGCTTGCATGGAATGCATATTAAATATGTAACATGGCATTTGGCCATATTATATTAAATATTCATAGGCCTATGCGGTTCAGGTAACAAATGGCCAATGGCTATAATCAAATGGCCTTATGCGGCCATTAATCCAAGGCCATGCGGCCATAACTCAAAATGGCCAGCAAACCAAAAATGGCCAAGCTAACTACATTCGACCAACTTATTAGAAATGGTCATGCGGCTACTAAATAAAAATGAGCATGCAAGCTGCTACATGCATGCAAGCTTATGCCATTTAGTTTAAATGGCCAAAGCAAATTATTGATTGCATGCAGTTTAATTAATGCTAATGGCTATTAATATATCAATATTTTCTATGCATGCAAAAGCATGCAACTAAAGCATGCAATGCATGCAAATGCAACTTCTTACGTAGCAAAATGCATGCGGCCCATTAGTGGAGTTGCCATATGCGGCTGAGCTTTAGCTCCCCATGCGGCCAGCTACAAATGTATTAAATATTAATACATTAATACTAATACATATGCGGCCAAGTTACTATTTAAGTATGCAAGCTGGTGCTTGCTAACAAAGACATTAAATAATGCATGCAAGCTTGCAAGCAATGCTTGCAAGGCCATGCGACCAAGATTGGCATTGGCCTACGTGGCCAAAATTATTATGGCCATACGGCCAGGAATTTTCCAATGGCCTATGCGGCCCAGGCAAGTTACATGCAAATGCATGCAAGCTTGCAAGCAATTAAAATAAAAGGGTCGTACAATGAATAATGCTCATACGGCCAGAAGCTAAAAATGCTCATACAGCCAGAAGTGAAATTAATGGCTCCCACAGAGAACATGTCCATAGAAAATACCATGGCTTCCATGCTCCTTCAAACAACAATAGGAACCCAAATCCAGACTCCCGTAGGTCAAATTTGGAAAAAATAGAATTTTCTACAACATGGAACCATCAACTAGCAAAAATATACAAGTTTGATAGATCAAAATTTATGGAAACCGAAAATACCACAAAACTAGATCTACAAGAAATTAACCACAGAAATGAAAAATGCTAAGTACTAAAGTGGGTTAGAAACACATGAGGAAGACAATGGAACAATAAAAATGGACTTTCTCCATGAAGCAAGATATACTTGCCTAAGCTCTCCACTCTCTCAGGTTGGTGGAGAAGTTATGGTGGGGAAGAAGAATAGTAATGGAAAAGAATTAGTGAAGAGAGAGAGAGAGGAGTGGGATATTTAATGAAGAGGGTGGTGGTGGCAGGTGGGGTTTTCAACAAAACCGAACCAAGCCAAACAAACCGAACCGAACCAAGATAAACCAATCAATGAAATGCCAAAATAAATCAAACAGGGAGACATGCAATACGGGTCAAAATATGTACACGTATTTCAAATACGTAATACGAGATATGGGCATTACAACTCTACCCACCTTAAAAGAATTCCGTCCTCGGAATTTAATCAAGTGGCTAGAGATACAAGGACAAGCTATACTAAGCAATCAATCAAACAACCAATCATGCAAGCAAGGAATTTGAAGGCATGAGGAAGAAGGAAAATATCCTGCTAGAAACCTCTCTGCCGGTTCTGAATGTGAGCTTGGACCAGGACATACAGTTGGGGTCTCTACTGCTGGAATACTTGTGCCTGAGGCGGCAATGGCCTCGGGGGTTGGTACTACTGCTGCTGCTGCTGCACTGGTGTTGGTCCCCTTACCGAGGGACTAGTCTGGGCAGATGATGAACTGGCCTTATTCGGACAGGACCCTATCTTATGATCCGGTGCTCCACAAGCCAAGCATAATCCTTGTGCTCTGCGATACTCTGCTACCATATGTCCTGGCTTCCCACAATGAGTGCAGCCCATTG
Organism: Iris pallida; assembly: GCA_029216955.1. Classification (NCBI taxonomy): domain Eukaryota; kingdom Viridiplantae; phylum Streptophyta; class Magnoliopsida; order Asparagales; family Iridaceae; genus Iris; species Iris pallida. The sequence continues at coordinate 30,469 of JANAVB010012205.1, read as the reverse complement.
CGGAAGACTGCTTCTGCTTCTATTGCTGAGGAGACGTGACCGACGTCACTGAGGCCGTCTGTCTCGGAGCTCCAATTGTCAAAGTCCTGACTGTCGGGGCTGGTGCTGTCGACTGGGTCATCTGGCCATGATATCGCTTCCGACCTCCGGTCCTGTCCACGATTCTATGGGAGGTATACTCGTGCCTCCTGGCTGCTCTCAATACTGCATCAAAAGTCTGATGCTCAAACTGCTCTATTGCCAGCAGAATCTCGAGATGGAGCCCTTGCTGGAACCGCTGGACTCTGTCGAACTCGGTTGCCACCAAGGTGGGAGCAAACCGACTAAGTCTGGAAAACTCGATCGCATACCTATCGACTGTTCTGCCCATCTGCTTCAGATTGGTGAACTTGGTCTGTAGATCGTACCGAGCCACAGCCTCGAAGTACTTGGTCTGAAATCTCTCACAGAATACTGCCCAAGCAATAGGTGCCACTAGTCCAACAGCCTGTGCCGCCCACCAGCAGCGGGCAAGATCCAATAATTGCAGGCGCATTACGGCCACCTTCTCGTCTTCTGGGGTCTTCGCTGCTTCCAATATCACCTCTGTGTCCTGAAGCCATGCATCAGCAGCGATAGCATCTTCACTGCCATCGAAGAATGGAGGGTTCAGGTGCTTGAAACTGTTTGCTACACTGTTCCCATGGTGTCCACCTCTACCCAGAGCATCTGCCACTGCCTGATACAAGGCATCTCCTCGACGATCCTGTGATGCAAGCAACTCCCTGATAAGTCCCACCAAGGCTCCATCATCCTGTCCTGCGGACTGGGCTGGCTGCACCGGGGGTTCTGGATCTCCGGAAGGCATGACCCGGGAGGCCGCTCCTGAGTGCTGGGCCTAATCTTCTGGTTGCTGCTGGTCCACGGAAGGTGCTTCGCCTTGCTGATCGGTAGGACCAGGAACAATACCGCTGAAGAAGACGACATAGGGAACAATAAGGAAGGACCAAGGCAGATCAACGATACAAGCATGTGATCAGGTCAAGATTACAGGGATTCAGAAGATACGAACAGAGATCAAGGGCGAGTACTGATTGAGACATCTAGTCGGTAAACCCTCACATATCTTGATTTACAAGACCTGCATGGGCTACCACTTAAACCATGTCACGCCCCAGAACCATGATACTATAGAGCGGGGGCATACATAGCCAGCTACGTATAATGAAATGGAATCCACCCTACTATACGGTCACGGCTGTCTAGATATATGAGGGTTTAACTACAATCTAATAGTCTCCTATGGTCAAGAACAAGCCTAGTGTCTCAATCACAAGCAAGCAAATAAACATTACAAGATGTAAGATCACCAAATATACAATAGTAAGGCATCCCAAACATTACATATTCGACTGATCATGAAGCTAGTCGTTACAAAATGTGAGGACTAGCAAGAGTTTAGTCATACATGATCAACCCTAGAATTTGCCAATCATGATACAGCCCGTAGGCAAACAGTAAATAAAGGTACAATACGAGCTAATAGGTGCTCGCCGGCTAAACGCCTCAAAATGAAATTTTTTACAATTGAGTGGGAGAGCAAAAATAAACCCACTCGTTGCCAGGATTCCTTCTAGTGGTCACCATCTGGCTGGAAGGTTGGTGGATCCTCTGGTGCTGCTCCGAGATCTGGCCATACAAAACCAGCTGGGTCAGATCCCAGAAAGAGCAAGTGCCACAAAGGAGGCTTCACTTAGGAACTAAAACCAGAATTAGCACAAGAATATAATTACATAATAAAAGACAGTAATTAAGGAAAATCATGACAGGTGATATATGATGAGATAACCATGGGACTATTCAGATAACCAGGTTACAACCCGTAAACCAAACAAGGAACGGGGTTGTAACCCTTCGTCTGAACAGAACTTGGTTTCTCCCACCATTTATCGGCAAGATAAAATAAGAAATCCGGTCATGTAACAATCTTGTACAGGATCAAGACAAGACTAGACAGATTGAACTCCATCTTACATTTCATGACCAAGCAATAAGTATGGCTTGATACTTTAACTAACAAGGGTTATCACAGACCTAGTTACTAGCAGGATGCAGCGAGATTATTCCACAGCCATAAGCCCTGCAGACCATCCAGGTTATTCGGACGCAATTAGGGGTTGAATTCAAGTGGGTACATCGTCCAGGAAATGCATGTACCCTTAGGTGACTTAGAGGGTACAACACATGACAGTGTGCTGGAAATGTGCCCTACTCGACGGCAGGCTACAGATCCCAAGTGGGGCGCCCAGATAACGGGATTGCCTGTAGCTAGGGAAATCTTTTCATGACTAGTGGATTATTATAGTAATTAGCCTTAGTTGTATTCAGCAGGTACCCCTGACCGTGGTACTCAGGGGTCCCTGTCCTAGACATGATGCAAGACAAGACTAGTTCATTTGTACAAGCACAATCGCCCACAGTGTCCAGGTCATTCATACTTGTCATGTCAAGCTAGCCGTCGCAACAGCATTTTGAGATATATCATGTCGGGTTTACTGTCAAGAGTGCGCCACGGCGGGCCATTATCAAGAATTATTATGTCAAGCTATCATGTCAAGTTCACTGTCAGGAGTACGCCACGGCGGGCCACTATCACGTTATGTCAATTGTGTACCACAACGGGTCACAATTGTGTCAGAGAACATATTAAATTAATGGCACAAGCATACAAGTGGTAATTAAATATTAGCAGGGGTAAAGACCGTGGAGGACTCATGCGGCTCAGGAAAATTATTACATGCGGCCAGGAAGTCACTATCAATCATTACACTAACAATTCGTGTTTAGGGAAGCAACTTAGAATCACACAATATGTAATCATAATAATATAATTGTAAAGACAAATAAGACAAAAGATAGTGGGACCCACAATTAATGCAAGTATGCCATGCGGCTCAATTTAAATATTCATGCAAGAAATCATGCGGCCATAAATTATTATTTAACAGGCCATGCAAGCAGTTGGCCATATGCGGCTGGGCAATTATTGGAGGGGTGCATATGCGGCCATCAACTGAACTAAAAGCCATACAAGTTGCATGCGGCTACAACTAAACCCAGGGCCATGCAATTTGCATGCGGCTAAGAATATTAAGCATGCAAGCAAAGCTTGCATGCATGCAAATTAAATATATCATGGCAGCAAAGCCATATGCGGCTCACTTATAATAGCATGCAAGCAAACTTGCATGGAATGCATATTAAATATGTAACATGGCATTTGGCCATATTATATTAAATATTCATAGGCCTATGCGGCTCAGGCAACAAATGGCCAATGGCCATAATCAAATGGCCTTATGCGGCCATTAATCCAAGGCCATGCTGCCATAACTCAAAATGGCCAGCAAACCAAAAATGGCCAAGCTAACTTCATTCGGCCAACTTATAAGAAATGGTCATGCGGCTACTAAATGAAAATGAGCATGCAAGCTGCTACATGTATGCAAGCATATGCCATTTAGTTTAAATGGCCAAAGCATATTATTGATTGCATGCAATTTAATTAATGCTAATGGCTATTAATATATCAATATTTTCTATGCATGCAAAAGTATGCAACTAAAGCATGCAATGCATGCAAATGCAACTTCTTACGTAGCAAAATGCATGCGGCCCATTAGTGCAGTTGCCATATGCGGCTGAGCTTTACCTCCCCATGCGGCAAGCTACAAATGCATTAAATACTAATACATATGTGGCCAAGTTACTATTTAAGTATGCAAGCTGGTGCTTGCTAACAACGGTATTAAATAATGTATGCAAGCTTGCAAGCAATGCTTGCAAGGCCATGCGGCCAAGATTGGCATTGGCCTACGTGGCTAAAATTATTATGGCCATACGGACAGGAATTGTCCAATGGCCTATGCGGCCCAGGCAAGTTGTATGCAAATGCATGCAAGCTTGCAAGCAATTAAAATAAAAGGGCCGTACAATAAATAATGCTCATGCGGCCAGAAGCTAAAAATGCTCATGCGGCCAGAAGTGAAATTAATGGCTCCTACAGAGAACATGTCCATGAAAAATATCATGGCCTCCATGCTCCTCCAAACAATAATAGGAACCCAAATCCAGACTCCCGTATGTCAAATTTGGACAAAATGGAATTCTCTACAACATGGAACCGTCAACTAGCAAAAATATGCAAGTTTGATAGATCAAAATTTATGGAAACCGAAAATACCACAAAACTAGATCTACAAGAAATTAACCACAGAAATAAAAAATGCTAAGTACTAAAGTGGGTTAGAAACACATGAGGAAGACAATAGAATAATAAAAATGGACTTCCTCCATGAAGTAAGATGCACTTGCCTAAGCTCTCCATTCTCTCAGGTTGGTGAAGAAGTTATGGTGGAGAAGAAGAATAGTAATGGAAAAGAATTAATGAGGAGAGAGAGAGGAGTGGGATATTTAATGAAGAGGGTGGTGGTGGTAGGTGGGGTTTTCGACAAAACCGAACCAAGCCAAACAAACCGAACCGAACCAAGATAAGCCAATCAATAAAATGCCAAAATAAATCAAACAGGGAGACATGCAATACGGGTCAAAATATGTACACTTATTCCAAATACGTAATACGAGATATGGGCATTACATTATTACAAAATGTAAGGACTAGCAAGAGTTTAGTCATACATGATCAACCCTAGGATCTGTCAATCATGTTACAGCCCGTAGGCAGACAGAAAGTAAAGGTGCAATCGAGCTAACACGTGCTCGTCGGCTAAACGCCTCAAAAGAATAATTTTACAATAAAGTGGGAGGACAAAAAGAAACCCACTCGTTGCCAGGGTTATGACTGGTGGTCACCATCTGGCTGGAAGACAGGTGGATCCTCTGGTGCTGCTCCGATATCTGGCCAGACAAAACCAGCTGGGTCAGACCCCAGAAAGAGCAAGTGCCACAAAGGAGGCTTCTCTTAGAAACTAAAACCAGCATACCATAAATGAATATTAAAGATAATTATAAACGAAACAAATAATAATAAAGATAACAATGGTAAATTGAGTACGAGGAAACCATTCAAGTAGCCAGTCACAACTCTTAAACCAAACAAGGATCGGGGTTGTAACCCTTCACCTGAATAGAAATCCGTCTCAACTACTTGTTGGTAAGCAAGAACATAGGGTGAAATAAGTCAATAAACAAAGAGAGGACACAGAACTGCTCCGGGGGCCAGGTTATAACCCTTAAACCAAATAAGGACCGGGGTTGTAATCCTTCGTCTGAACAGAACTGGACCCCTGATCTTTATTGCTAAGGCCAGTATAAATAATCATGGTATTAAGGTAAGGTAAAACATGACGAACATGGTATGGGATTGCAATAAGACAATAAACGAAAAGAGGACACAGAACTGCTCCGGGAGCCAGGTTACAACCCTTAAACCAAACAAGGACCGGGGTTGTAACCCTTCGCCTGAACAAAACCGGACCCCCGATCGTTATTATTAAGACAAGAATCAATAATCATGTCATGTCATAATCTTGCACAGGATCAGGATAAGACTAAGCTGGAATAAATGATCCATCCAATCAATTACGGCCAATCAAGAGTACGGCTTGATACTTTTAACTAATTAGGGTTATCACAGGCCTAGTTACTAGTAAGATGCAATGAGATTATCCCAACAGCCACAAGCCCTGCAGACCATCCGGTTATCCAGGTCGAATATCTGTTTATGAAGAATGCAACACGTGACTGTGTGCTGGAAATATGCCCTACTCGTCGGTAGGCTACAAGTCTACTTAATGCGCCCAGATAACGGGATTGCCTGTAGCTGGGAATCTCTTCATGTATACTGAATTATTCTAGTTTATTAGCCTTAGTCAATTACTGTAGGTATCCCTGACCGTGGTACTCAGGGATCCCTATCCTAGACATGATGCAAGACAGTACTGGTTTATTTGTACAAATGCAATCACCCACGGTGTCCAGGTCATTCATACTTGTCATGTCAGGCTAGCTGTCGTAACAGCATGTCGAGATATATTATGTCAGTTTACTTATCAAGAGTGCGCCACGGCGGGCCACTATCGTGTTCCTGGAATCGTATCAGAATTTACATGATACGAGCATAAATGTGACATTTAATTTAATAATAATAATAATAATAATAGTAATATAATAATAAAATAGAGCAAGACTGAGGAAGGAGCCATGCGGCTAATTGGATTCATGCGGCTGTGGGCATGCGCGCTTATGCGGCTGGAGACTGCACGCTCATGCGACTTGGAAAGGGCAGGCGTATGCGGCCCAGGAAAGTAATGCGCCATACGGCTCAAAAGGAAGAGGCACATACGGCAGCAAAAGGAAGGGGCTTATGCGGCTAGGTGTAGACAAGCTCATGCGGCAGAGCAGGGGGTGGGTCTTATGTGGCCAAGAGAATAAATCACATACGGCTGAATGGGGTTGACTTCATGCGGCTGGAAAACACAGTGCCATACGGTTGGAGAAAATGGGGCCTATGCGGCTGGGTACAGGCAAGGCCTATGCGGCTGTGAGTAGCCAGGGCCTTATGCGGCCGAAGAATTTGTCAAGCATATGCGGCTGCGGTATTGGGGTTCATGCGGCTGGAATGAGGCCGAGGCCAAATACGGCTGGAAAAAGGGACAGACTATATGCGGCTGGAAATTGCCCTAGCTTTATGCGGCCCGGGAAACAAGTTCATGCTGCTACATCATGGAGTCTCATGCGGCTCGGAGAGACTTGCCGCATGAATATTCATGCGGTCAAGTTTTGCCATGCGGCTGGGGACTGCCATGCGGCCCAGAAACTGTTCTTCTTCTCTGCTCGTCCGAGAAGAAGAACCATGGAGTCCATGGCTTCAAAGCTTCATAAACCCCTCATCCGAAGTTGGAATTCAGACTTCCATAAGTCAAAATAGGAAAGAACGAAATTCTCTACAACATGGAACCATCAAAACTTGGAAATAACAATATCAAGTAGATCAAAACCCAAAAAATCCAAAAATATAATAAACTTAGATCTATACAAATTGAACCATGGAAATTAGAAATACTAAATATTAAAGTGTGTTAGAATCTCATGAGGAAGAGAATGGAACAATAAAAATGAAGTTCCTTCATGACGCAAGCTGCACTTGCCTAAGCTCTCTCTCTCTCTCTCTCCTGGTGGTTGAAGAAGTAATGGTGGAGAAGAAGTAGTAAATGAATAGAGAGAATGAGGGAATGGGTTAATAAAGGATGATGGTGGTGGTAGGTAAGGGTTCTCCCCTTGGTTCATTATGAACCAAGGCAACCCAAGCCTAGCCGAACCAACCCAAAATAGACCAACCCATGTAATGCCAAGATAAGCCAAGCAAGGAATCATGCAATACAAGATAAAATACGTACACGTATTTCAAAATACGTAATATGAACTATAGGCATTACATAGGTGTTTAAAGTACCATCACTATGATACTTTCTCCTGAACACCCACTTACATCCAATAGGTCTTGACCCTTTGGACAGATCGACAATTTCCCAAGTGTGGTTAGATATTATCGAATCCATCTCATCTTAGATAGCATCTTTCCAAAAAGATGAGTCCCACGAAGTTATTGTTTCCTTAAAGGTTTTAGGATCATCTTCCACCTGAAGAATGATAGAAATCTTTCGAATAAATTTCTCTGTATTTCCTTCTACTAAGTAAAAAAAAATAGTTGAGAGTCTATTTCGTCAGATCCTAGATCCTTAGCCTTTCGAACTCTCTTGCTGATCCGAAGCTCGGGTCATTTTTCAACTAACCGTGAAGAGCTCTCCTCACGAGACTCTTCATCAGTAGGAATCTTAGAATCCTTATTCTTAGTAATAAGGTTCTCGAAAAATTCTACATCTCTGGATTCGACAATAATGTTAGACTCTAAGTTTAAAAGTCTATATGCCTTACTATTGGCTGCATAACCTACAAAAGTACTTTTGATTCCATGAGGACCTAATTTGGTCCTTTTAGGATCCATGTTTTTGTAATAAGCTATGCACCCCCACACTCTAAAATAGCTGATATTAGGCTTACGGCCTTTCCATATCTCATATGGTGAAATACCAGTTTTCTTCAAAGGAATTCGGTTCATTATATGACATGCAGTAAGTAAAGCTTCTCCCCACAAACTAAATGATAATTCAGAATACATTAGCATTGCATTTATCATTTCTTGATATGTTCTATTTTTTCTTTCGGCTAGTCCGTTCTGTTGTGGTGTCCGTGGTGCAGAACATTCGTGAATAATATCGTTCTCTTCACAAAAAATATTAAATTCAAAAGAAAAGTATTCACCACCTCTATCACTTCTAAGTATTTTAATATTTCTACCAAGTTGATTTTCAACCTCTGATTTGTATATTTTAAAAGCATGAAAGGCTTCATCTTTATGCTTTAATAAATATACATATGTAAATCTAGAGCAATCATCAATGAAGGTAATAAAGTATTTATTACCTCCTCGAGATAATGTGCCATTAAATTCACATAAATCAGAGTGAACTAAATTTAGTAGGTTGGTATTACGCTCTACACTGTGAAAAGGTTTTTTTTACTCATTTTGGATTTTGCACAAATTTTACACTTATCTAAGTCTTTAGAATTGTATGAAATTAATCCAGATTTAATTAATCTTTTCATAGTGCTAATACCTATATGCGCTAATCTACTATGCCATAAAGTAGAGGACTCAATCATGTAAGCAGAAGTAGAAACTTTATTAATATTATTTTCAATGATACAAAGTTTGATCATACCCTCATCGGTATATCCCTTTCCAACAAACACACCATTACGGGTCAAAATTAATTTGCCCAACTCAAAGACAAATTTTTTTTTCTGCTTTACCCAATAAGACTCCACTGACGAGGTTCCTACTCATATCCGGGACGTGAAGTACGTTAGTCAGAGTTACTTTCTTTCCGAAAGTGAATTGGATTTCCACATCACCTGTTCCTACGACCGTTGAGTGTCCTTCATTTCCCATCTGAACTTCTTGTCCATCACTGACTTCAGAATAGGTCTTGAATGCTGCTTTGTCGTATGAAACATGAATGGTAGCACAAGTATAGTACCACCATCCTGGAGCCTTCCCTTTGACCGTCATGAGTTTGCTCACCGTAGCAATTATGTCATCTGTCTCAGTGAGATTTACCTCGCTATTTTGGGTCTTTCGAACCCAACAGTCTCTGGCATAATGTCCTGCTTTGCCACATACAAAACAGCCGATCTTGGGTCCTTTGGCGGTACTGGAGTTCTTGAACTTTTGTTGGTCCTTCTTAGGACCGAGAAAGTTCTTCTTTCCTGTTGGCCTCTTGCCTTTCGCGCTCACCGCGTTAGTTTCAGAAACTCCGTTGTTCTCAGATTTCTGTCTTTTCTTCGATTCGAATGTGTTTTTGAATCTGTTCCAATGAAAAATCCTCAGAGCTGTGAAGTAGTTTCTTCCGATAACTATTCCAAGATGCTGGCAACATAGTAATTATAGCACCAACTTGGAATGGTTCCGAAAGTTCTATCTTCACTGCCCTGAGTTTATTGACTAGAACGTGTAGTTCGTATACTTGGGCGAGTATAGGCTTTGTATCAATCATTTTGAAATTAAAATACTTTGGTATAAGAAATTTCTTTGTACCTTCTTCTTCTATTCTGAATTTAAAATCCAGAGCCTTCCAGATGTCAATCGCCGAAGGATTATCTGTATAGAGGTCGTACAGTCTGTCCGACAGGGTGTTCAGAATATGACCACGGCACAGCAGTTCGTCCTCTTTGCGCTTTTTGCGTTCTGCCTTGACTGTATCAGAATTTGCTGGAGTGGGTTCTGAAACAGGTGGCAGATCTGGGTCGAGGACGTAGTAGATCTTCAGCGCCGTCAGAAGGAAGATCATCTTGTCCTGCCAGCGTGTGAAGTTCGTCCCGTCGAAGCGATCCAGTTTGACTAGATCCTGATTCATGACTTTGATGCACGAAATTGCAGCCTCGGACGCCATTATTCGTAACACTTTAAGATTGTTAGAAATTGCTAGTACTTCACTTCTGAGTTCTGCAAAGTTGAAAATGTCGTCGAGGCTTGAATCGTGCATTTAACAACACTTTCCTTAAAGTGTTTCGGGCACTCCATTAACGTCTTGGAGTCAGCATGCCAGAACACCCAGGATAAGACAGCCTTCTGCCGGAGGTTTACCAGACATTTTGAGACACCGGCATAGGAAAGAATACCTTTCTTGAAAACTTTGGAAGAGAAAAGAAAGAGAGAATGAATACTGAGATTCTATGTGTTTTAGACTCAAAGATCTATAGTATATATAGATGGATTCGTATTGTTTCGTGAAGTCGCGACCCTTCCGAAACAATATTCATTCACCTGTTCGCAGGTTCATTCACCCGCGAGGAGCCCGAGGCCCGAGCCTACGCCGCTCGCCCGATGCCACGTTGCCTAAGTGCACAAGTACGTCTACAATGCGCCACTATCGCCTCTACGCCCGAGCCCGTGCCCGTGTCCGAGCCCGAGCAGGAGCCGGTGTTGCCGGTGGCAACACCGGCTACATTTTCATGAAGAAGATAAAACTATAACCAATGGTCACCCAATAGCAACCCTTTGGTTGTTGCACACTCCTCATGAGTGCACATACCTATTTAAGCACCCTCGAACCTTTCTCTCTTTCCGATGTGGGACTAAAGTCCCTTCTCTTTCATTTTATCCTTATGAACAATAAATGGAATTAATAATTCCAACAATCCCCCACTTGTTCCATAAATGATGGAAAGGAATTCCAAAATACATCACTTAAAGAATGTTAATACAGTTAGGTATCTTTCGATTTGAACCTAACCTTAGTAGATGCAACACAAGATTTTATCGGAATCTCTGGTAGCTGGGTTTTGAACCAGTTATTCCTTGTGATAAAATCGGTGTTACTTTACACACATTCTTTTGTAGTTCTTCGCCTACATCTCTCGCTTAGCACTATTAATGGACATGTGCTAATCCTGTCTCGTGAAATTTTTATAAGATAAACTCCAGATCTTACTGAGACGGCACCATCTCTAAATTCACATAGGTGAAGTTCTTTCAGTATCTCTATTGCTTTACAGATACATGTCAACATTACTGAACTTCATTAAGAGTTTTATAAACTCAACCCTCAAATTGCAACAGTCGACATTATCATGTCGTATACATCCAAATCAACAGTTTGTTGTTACCCATTGAATCTAAGGTTAAGGTTTTCTTAACATTAGATTGGGTGGCCACTGTTGTTGGAACTCTTACTCAAGGAGTTTCAATCCCATACCTCTCGAGGTAGATTTTACTAAATCCCTAGCTAGTGGTTTAGTAAAGGGGTCAGCTAAATTATAGCTGGTACGCACATACGTAAGAGAAATGATTCCATCTTTGATCAATTTTCTTACGTAGGTATGTCTTGGACTTATATGTCTAAACTTCCCATTATACACTTCGTTGTAGGCTCTTGCTAGAGTAGCTTGACTATCGCAATGTATTGACACTTTTGATACATTGTCCTTAGCCATCGGAACTTCTAATAGAAGATTCCTCAACCACTCAGCTTCTTGTCCTGCAGAAGCTAGAGCCACAAACTTTGACTCCATGGTCGAATAGGTAATGCACGTTTGTTTCTTGCTCTTCCAAGAAACTGCCCCTCCGGCAAGCGTAAATACCCAACCTGTCGTAGATTTGTTATCTCAGACACTTGATATCCAACTAGCGTCCGTATATCCTTCTAATACGACAGGAAATCTTTCATACTGTAATCCAAGATTATTAGTTTTCAAAAGATAACAAAAAATTCTTCCGATAGCCCTCCAATGCTCATTATTAGGGTTGCTAGTAAATCTACTCATTTTACTAACTGCAAATGCTATATCAGGTCTTGTGTATTACATCAAATACATAAGACATCCAATAGCACTTGCATATTCTAATTGAGCGATGGCTCTTCCAGAATTCTTTTCTAGTTTAACATTTGGATCAAACAGAGTGTTCACTTCTTTGAACTTTAGGTGTTTGAACTTGTCTAGCACTTTCTCAACATAGTGCGACTGCGTGAGTTCAAAACCCCCACTGTTTTGTATTACTTTGATCCCCAAAATAGTGTCAACTATTCTAAGATCTTTCATCTTGAATGTGGAAGTTAGAAACCTCTTCGTTTTTGTAATTACACTATTCTCGTTGCTAATGATCAACATATCATCAACGTAGAGACAAAGAAATATCATGATATTTCTATATACTTTAGTGTATAAACACTTATCACAAATATTGTGAACAAAGCCATTAAAAATTATGACAGAGTCAAATTTTTGATGCCACTGCTTTGGTGCTTGTTTTAATCCGTACAAGGATTTAACAAGTTTGCATACCTTTTGTTCATTTCTCGGGAGCACGAACCCTTCCGGTTGCTCCATGTAAATCTCCTCATCGAGATCTCCATTTAAGAATGTCGTTTTGACATCCATCTGATGAACATTAAGATGATGCAATGAAGCTAATGCAAACAATATTCTAATTGTAGTCGTTCTTGCTACTGGTGCATATGTATCAAAATAATCAATTTCTTCTCTTTGTCGAAATCCTTTGGCTACTAGTCTAGCCTTGTAGGTGTTTAAAGTACCATCACTATGATACTTTCTCCTGAACACCCACTTACATCCAATAGGTCTTGACCCTTTGGGCAGATCGACAATTTCCCAAGTGTGGTTAGATATTATCGAATCCATCTCATCTTGGATAGCATCTTTCCAAAAAGATGAGTCCCGCGAAGCTATTGCTTCCTTAAAGGTTTTAGGATCATCTTCCACCTGAAGAATGATAGGAATTTTTCGAATAAATTTTTCTGTATTTCCTTCTACTAAGTAAAAAGAAATTAGTTGAGAATCTATTTCGTCAGATCCTAGATCCTTAGCCTTTCGAACTCTCTTGCTGGTCCGAAGCTCGGGTCGTTTTTCAACTAACCGTGAAGAGGTCTCCTCACGAGACTCTTCATTAGCAGGAATCTCAGAATCCTTATTCATAGTAATAAGGCTCTCAAAACATTCCACATCTCTGGATTCGACAATAATGTTAGACTCTAAGTTTAAAAGTCTATATGCCTTACTATTGGCTGCATAACCTACAAAAGCACTTTTGATTCCATGAGGACCTAATTTGGTCCTTTTAGTATCCATATTTTTGTAATAAGCTATGCACCCCCACACTCTAAAATAACTAATATTAGACTTACGGCCTTTTCATATCTCATATGGTGAAATACCAGTTTTCTTCAAAGGAATTCAGTTCATTATATGACATGCAGTAGGTAAAGCTTCTCCCCACAAACTAAATGATAATTCAGAATGCATTAGCATTGCATTTATCATTTCTTGATATGTTCTATTTTTTCTTTCGGCTTGTCCGTTCTGTTGTGGTGTCTGTGGTGCAGAACATTCGTGAATAATACCGTTCTCTTCACAGAAGATATTCAAAAGAAAAGTATTCACCACCTCTATCACTTCTAAGTATTTTAATGTTTCTACCAAGTTGATTTTCAACCTCTGATTTGTATATTTTAAAAGCATTAAGGGCTTCATCTTTATGCTTTAATAAATATACATATGTAAATCTAGAGCAATCATCAATGAAGGTAATAAAGTATTTATTACCTCCTCGAGATAATGTGCCATTAAATTTACATAAATCAGAGTGAACTAAATTTAGTAGGTTGGTATTACGCTCTACACTGTAAAAAGGTTGGATTTTGCACAAATTTCACACTTATCTAAGTCTTCAGAATTGCATGAAATTAATCCAGATTTAATTAATCTTTTCATAGTGCTAATACCTATATGCGCTAATCTACTATGCCATAAAGTAGAGGACTCAATCATGTAAGAAGAAGTAGAAACTTTATTGATATTATTTTTAATGATACAAAGTTTGATCATACCCTCATCGGTATATCTCTTTCCAACAAACAAACCATTATGGGTCAAAATTAATTTGTCCGACTCAAAGACATTTTATTCCTGGTTTATCCAACAAGACTCCATTGACGAGGTTCCTACTCATATCCGGGACGTGAAGTATGTTAGTCAGAGTTACTTTCTTCCCGGAAGTGAATTGGATTTCCACATCACCTGTTCCCGCGACCGTTGAGTGTCCTTCATTTTCCATCTGAACTTCTTGTCCATCATTGACTTCAGAATAGGTCTTGAATGCTGCTTTGTCGTATGAAACATGAACGGTAGCACAAGTATCGTACCACCATCCTGGAGCCTTTCCTTCGACCGTCATGAGTTTGCTCACCGTAGCAATTATGTCATCTGTCTCAGTGAGATTTATCTCGCTATTTTGGGTCTTCCGAACCCGACAGTCTCTGGCATAATGTCCTGCTTTGCCACATACAAAACAGCCGGTCTTGGGTCCTTTAACGGTACTGGAGTTCTTGAAATTTTGTTGGTCCTTCTTGTTTTCCATAAATAAATTCACTTTATTTATTGTGTATCTGGGAAAATTACAACTGTAGGAATCCGATCTAGAAGACGATCGCTTTATCCCTTGGACTATGCGAAGAAAAAAAGCTCTCAAAATTTTGACAGTAGATAACTATGTATCTGTACAATGAATGAGAAAAAGAACTCTATTTATAGAGTCAAAAATAACTGAAAGGATAACTGTCTTCACAGCCTGTGCCTAGTTGAAAATCACGCAGGATTTAACATACGCAAGGTTGTGAGCGGTTACTGGACGTGGCCTGTAACTGTTGGACACATGGCAATCATGCATGAGTCGTGTGCAAGTTACAGGAAACGCAGGCGAGAGATCAGTGGCATGGCTGCCACGTACTCTAATTTGATAAAATCCATGCAGACTTTTTGAAGACGAAATCCACGCAGACTCGGGGCAGAAAGCTTTAAAATCCACGTAAACTTGGGACAAGAAGCTTCAGAATCCACGCAGGCTTGGGGCAAAAAGCTTCACAATCCACGCAGACTTGGGGCAGAAAGCTTCACAATCCACGCAGATGTGGAGCAAGAAACTTCAGAATCTACGCAAACTTGAGACAGAAAGCTCAAAATATACGCGGACTTTGGGAAGGAACATAATCCATGCTCGATTGAGGTAGAACTGGCAGCTGTCTTGATTCGTCGTGCTTCGACTGACACAAAATCTCTGACAGTGATTGCTTTTGTCAGTTGCATTAAATGACAAGAAGCTCTTTTGGTACGCCAACTTGACGAAGGCTGAGTCTTGCTGAAGAAGATTTCGAAAGTCAAGCAATAGTCGACTGTGATTTCTCGAGTTCTGTGCATACGTGGCATACGAGAAGACATTCTTCGACTGTCGTGCTGTCAGTCATAATTACACTCTGACAAATGATGAGCTGTTTCCCAGCGTGACTTTTAAATATTGTCCTGATCAACTCAGCGTGACTTTTGGACTTGTTCTGATCAACTCAGCGTGACTTTCATTTTTAAGGCCTACAAAACCTCCTTCAAAGTTTTCGAAAAATGATAAATTATTTCGAAATACTTTGAAAACGAGATGATAAAATAAATTTAGTCACGCTGAGATGACATCAAATTTTTTGAAAGTCGAAAAAGACTTCAAAATTTCGAAATACTTTGGAAACATCCAAATGAACTTATTAAATGTCATGATGACTCTTCATTCTCCGAGACTGATTGAATCCAATTTATGGTGGAATATGAACCGCCGGCGAGCTCTGTTATATAAACAGGAAGAAAACTCAGTTTTGATGTTCATCTTACGTCAACATGACTCCGAAGGAAGAAGCTGAAGAAGAAGCAAGAAAGTTAGGTTTCTGTGCCCATGGCGATCCTACTTTTGGGGGTAAGGAACCGGAGCCTTTTGTCTTCGAGTTCAAAGATGACCCGACACAACTAGCCAAGAATTTCTTGAGCTATTTTGGCCTGGATGGCTCGTCTTCTTCCAATGGACGCAGCCTCGCAGAGCAGCGTAAAATGTTCAAAGTTCTGTTACACCTTATGGGAGTCAAGAGCGTAGAAGAACTGGGCGCTAAGCTCAGTCGCTCTGCAAAATAGAGCGTGTCTTTTATGCTTCTGTTTTCTTTTGAAAAATGTTGCACTTCTTCTCTCTTTTTTTTTCTTTGTAAGGCCATCAGTGCCTCTTTTGTCTTAAAAAATGTAGTACAACTTTTGTGCTGAACAGCGTGCATTAATGAAGAATATTAAGTGGCACTCTTTGAATGTTTCCAATGCTGCGCTGTCTTCCAAAGTACACGTGACACTCATTCCGTGATTATGAGCGCTTTTAACTCGGATCTTTTCCAAGAATAGGCTTGTACTTTGTCCTTTAAATAGGTAGCTGAGTTTCACAGATACTCATCTCCTTATTCTTCTTCTTCTTCTCTGAGAAATGAATTTTTTGTGAGATTTCATTCTCAAACAGGAAAGCAATGCTTTCTAATGTTCGATTCCTGTGCACTATACCAGACATTGGTTTGCCAATCCTTAGCACCAAACTCGATGGTAAGTACGCATACTATTTTTACTGTTGAAGATGAGCTTTTGTTTTTGACTGAATAATACACGCATGTCTCTGTTTGACAAATGCACGCTTAATGATAATGATATTCCTGTTGATTTAATCTCTTTTTCCTTGCTATTTTCTGCAGAAGCTCGGCTGAAAATTTTCTTCAGAACTGGCATTGGTGATTTGGATGCTGTGGAGAATATTCCTCTGATACCTATATCAGGGAGCTCATACGCTTCTGACGCGTAAATCAGACAACTCAGAACTCTTCGTGGGATAGAAGGGTCTTCCTCAGATGGTAGGAAGAGCCTTTATACACGAGAGTTGGATGGTGGAGTCAACTCTACCCCGAGAAATCGGGTAGTAGAGTTCCTTTCATAGGAGAACTAGGAATTGTATCCCAATGTTGGATACATTCCTATCTCCTTTGAGAGGTCACTCCCAATCCACCAGTTGTATTGGCAGCAACACACCTTCGGGCTGCCATACTCTGGGGTTCTCCTCTCGTCTGAAAGAGAAGACCAGAGTTTGATTCCTGCTGTTCTGGTCGCCACTGGAACCCAGACAGTCAGGAACTGCCACCAACAATGAACCTGACGGAGAAGGTCTGACGGAGAAGATCCAAGGAAGAAGATAGATCTCTATTAGGTTATTGTTGTGTACATAGAATGAAAATCCAAAATTGTAAATATATTTCCATTATGATTGTAAGAAAGTCTAAGAAAATGTAATAGACTTTTTATGATGAAATGAGAGTGGAAATGATAATTCTTCTATGCTCAATGATTTGTATTTGAATAATTTGTGGACATGATAGATAATGAAATCTTCTTTTCTGATTTAGAGTACTCAATACTATCAGAGGTAATGTGGACGTGATAATATGTAGGAACTCGAAAAGAAAATAGATTGATTTCTATGCAGAGGTCAAGAATAGAAAATAACAAATGAGTAGGTAGATTCGGCATTTATTCAGAGGTTATGAAAACATGATAAATAACGAATTTCCATAATAGAAGATTATGAACGGACGAATCGTCAGATGAATGTAATAAATAAACGAATGAACCGTCGGATGAATGTAATAAATGAACGGATGAACCGTCGAGCATTAATGAATATGTGAACCGTCGGATGAATGTGACGCTTCATTATTTGAAGAACTTCTGCCTATAAATATAGCAGAATTCTGACAAGAACGAACACTTCCATTCTTCAACATAAAAATATCGTCTGAAGAAGTATCCAATAAAGCTGGAATCACCCTGAAGGTTCAGAAGGGCACTGAAGAACAACCTGTTGATCCAGTTCAATCAAAGAAGGCGGAAGCAGGCGAAGGTTCGTCTGCACCCAAGCCACCAAGGGACATTCTGGACTTCCTGCTCGAACCAGGAAGGACTGAAGAAGAGGAAGCCATGAGGATGGCCGCTTGCAAGTTCCTCGTGGGTTCCAGCAAGGAGGATCTCGGCTCTTTTGCTGACCGCATTTTCGAGAAAGACGGTAGTGGCCCGCGTCCAAATGTAAAGAAGGATAATAGTGATCTTCCTTAATATCATGTACCATCATTCATGATAAAATAAAATAAAAATTTTATTTCTAAACATGAACTTGTCTGATGATTACAAGCATTTACATTTATACATAATACTTTTTAAGGAATTTGCCATTAATAGGCATTATAACTTTTCGACCATCCAGTTCTGAGAGTTGATAAGCTCCATTTGAGAAAATTTTGCTTACGACATAGGGACCTTCCCATTTTGCGTCGAATTTGCCTTTGCTCATATGAGTCATAGTCATAGGGCGTCTGACTGTTAGAACAAGTTCTCCTTTTTGATACGCCCGAACTCTGACTTTCTTATTAAAAGCTCTTGAGATTCTAGCTTGATAGAATTCGATATTCTGTTGAGCAGATAATCGCTTCTCATCCAGAGCTTCTAATTCCTGAAGTCGAAGACGATCATTATTTTCAGCAGTGAGTTCATTAGTGATTGCTATCCTTAAAGAAGGAATTTGAATCTCTAATGGAAGAACAGCTTCGCAACCATACACCAGAGAGAAGGGTGTACATTTAGTAGCATTATGAACTGTAGTACGGTAAGCCCACAGACATTCACCGAGCTTCTCACTCCAATTACGTTTGTTAGTAGAGACAAACTTCTTTAGGAGTTTAATGATGGTCTTGTTGAAAGCTTCTGCTAATCCGTTAGTTGCCGGATTATATGCGGTAGAAGCCACATTATTGATCCGGTGATCGTCACAGAATCGAGTAAATTTCTGGCTGACGAATTGTGGTCCATTATCATGAATAATGCATCGAGGAACACCAAATCTGTAGATGACGTGGTGTTTAATAAAGCTGATGACATTGGACGTCTTGACTTCAGATAAAGGAATGGCTTCGACCCATTTGGAAAAGTAATCGGTTATTACGAGAATAAACCGATGACCTTTTGATGACGGCGGATTGATCGGACCGATAATGTCCATGCCCCAAGCTTCGAAGGGCCATGATGCTGCCGTCGGATATAGAAATTCTGAGGGTTGATGAATAAAATCCGCATGGATTTGACAAGCTTTACACTTCCTTGCATACTCGATGGCGTCTGATACCATAGTGGGCCAATAATAACCCATACGTCGAATACGGTCTTGAAGTTTTGGTCCAGGCTGATGTGCTCCACAAATTCCATCATGTGCTTCGCGAATAATTTGTTGAGCCTCGTCACCGGCAACACATCGAAGAAGTAAACCATCATAAGCTCGACGATATAAGGTTTTTGTAGTATGATTGTAATAGAATCTGAGTGATCGTCGTCTGATAGATGCTGCCTCACTCGGATTATCTGGAAGAATGTCATACAATACAAAATCTAAGAAAGGAAGTCTCCAATCTTTATCTGTATTTTGAGTCTCAGCTGAATTACTGAAGATGAATTCCATGCTAGAATCAGATGAAGATAATAAAGATTTACGACTAAATCCAAATCCTCTTGTTGCATTGACATCATGTGATGTTGATTCTTCAATGTCAACTGAAAGTCCTAGGGTCAGGTTATTTCCAGATGAAACAATTCTCGATTGCGAACAACAATCATTTGTTGCCGTCTAATCGGAATAGCCAACACCGCCGTAAAATTAGCTAGAGCATCAGCTTCTGTGTTACATGCTCGCCTAACATGTTCAATGAAGAATTCTTCAAACGAAGAAGTCATAGATATAGCTGATCTATGATAAGGAACCAGATCTTGATGTCAAACTTCATAAGTACCCCTTATCTGATTGACAATGAGTTTAGAGTCTCCGTACGCCTCCAAATGTCGAATATTCAGATGTTTAGCGAGTTGAAGACCAATGAGTAACGCATTGTACTCAGCTACGTTGTTTGAACATGGCTGATCAAGAGAATAAGCTCTTTGGATAGCAAGACCTTCTAGCGATACAAGAACGATTCCAACTCCAGCGACAATATTACCATTAGGACCTATCCTTGAAGCTCCATCAAAGAATAGACGCCAAGTTGGATCTTCTTCAGCAATTTGGTTTGAATCTAGGACTTCATCTGGGATTTCATCATAGAGTTTTGAATTTTCTGGAATTGAATGAGCAGCCAAAAAATCAGCTAAAGCTTGTCCTTTGACTGATTTCTGAGGAATATAATGCATATCATATTGAGCAAGTAAGATTCCCCAGTTAGCCAATCTAGAATTCAAAACACTGGATTTCTTCATCATGACCCGTATAGGATTGATTCTGGAGATGACATGAATAGTCTGACCAATGATATAATGACGTGTCTTTTGAACAGCGAACATCAAGGCTAGACATTCTTTTTCGACCGGTGAATATCGAGGTTCAGCTCCGGTCATAGTACGACTGAGATAGTAAATGGCTTGTTCATGACCATTTTTATTCTTTGAGCAAGTAATGCACCCAATGAATGACTCATTGCTCGGGTATATAGGAGGAATGGAATTCCTGAGACGGGAGGTACCAATACTGGAGGGCTCATCAGATATTGTTTTATATCATCGAATGCTTTCTGATATTCATCATTCCAGACAAAAGAGACACCTTTCTTCATAAGTTTGTTGAATGGTCTGCAGCGTCCTGAAAGATTAGAGATGAATCTCCTGATATAAGCGATCCTTCCTTAAAATCCTCGTAGCTCTTTTAAGGTGCGTGGAGGACGCATCTCTTGGATGGCTTTGATCTTCTCGGGATCCACGTGTATACCTTTAGAGGTAATGACGAAGCCGAGAAATTTACCACTAGAGACGCCTAAGAAGGACTTAGTAGGGTTCATCTTTAATTGATGCTTACGCATTAGATCAAATATAGTCTTCAAATCTTGGATATGATCCGCCTTTTGTCGACTTTTGACTGCAATATCATCAACGTAGCATTCAACTGTTTTTTGCAAATGTTCATGGAATATAGTGCTCATATCTCGTTGATAAGTTGCTCCTGCATTCTTGAGACCGAATGGCATAACTGTATAACAGTATGTACCGATCGGCGTTCTGAAAGAAGTGTGCTTCTCGTCATCTGGAAATATT
Source organism: Iris pallida (assembly GCA_029216955.1). Taxonomy (NCBI): domain Eukaryota; kingdom Viridiplantae; phylum Streptophyta; class Magnoliopsida; order Asparagales; family Iridaceae; genus Iris; species Iris pallida. The sequence continues at coordinate 9,373 of JANAVB010012205.1, read as the reverse complement.
TTAATCTGATTGTACCCAGAATATCCGTCCATGAATGACATCCGTTCAAACCCACAGGTATTATCGATCATGACATCAGTGATTGGTAGAGGGAATTCGTCTTTAGGACATGCTGTATTGAGATCGCGGAAGTCTATGCAAACTCTGATCTTGCCGGTCTTTTTAAGAACAGGAACTATATTAGCCACCCAATCGGGATGTTGTTCCTCTCTAATAAACCCAGAGGTCATGAGTTTATTGACTTTAGCTTCAATTGCATCCATAATATCTGGACGAAATCGTCGCTGTTGTTGTTTGACCGGTTTCGCATTCGGCAAGATATTGAGCTTGTGAGTTACGATTTGTGGATCGATGGCATATCTTCATAACTCCAAGCGAAGACATCGATGTAGTCACGAATAAGTTTAATCATGTCTTGCTTATCAGTTTCTGAAAGACTTTCACTGATGAATATTGGTTTGGGAGATCCCTCTTCACCAACATCTATTTGAACAAGTTTGTCTTCAGTTGGAGGCTCTTTTTGCTCAAATCGAAACTCCCATTGATTATCCAACCTTTGGGCCCATTGTTCTGATTCAGGTGAGATTTCAAACTCATCTTCGTCTTCATCACTTTCTTCAGAATGGTCAATAGAGACCATATTGGAAGACAGAATGTTGCAGTAGAAATCACCGATACTCGTATCGGAATCCCAAGAGGTAGTACTAGAAGAATCAGATCTCTATCTTCGTCAGATTCAGGATCTTCATGAACAATATTGATGAAAGGAATAGGAGCAGTATAACCCAATCCGCATTTTGTTCTCCCATATTTCAGAGGAGGGATCCGGACAGGCATTTTTCTTCCTTTTCCTCTATTGAGGCCAGTTCTGAAGTCATAGCATATTTTTAATGATGTCTTTAGATTGCTGACTATAACGACGTAGTTGTAATCTTCCAGTATCATCATTCTTGTCCTCGTCTTCTAAATCAGAAGAATTTTGGGGCCCTTTGTAGAAGAATATTGGAATGTCTCCTGGCTTTCTGCTGGGAACTAGAAAGTATGAAGATTGTACAGGTTCTAGGGATACATCTGTATGAACAGTCTGTACAACTCCTATGGTTATTGTGCTCAAGTCATCTAACAAATGTAAATAACTATGAACATAATTACACACATCAACATACTGCAAAGATGGAGACTTTTCATTAAATATAAAAGCAGCAGTATTTACATTGGGAGAAGGCTGAGCCTTAGAGATCTTAGCCAAATCAATGACTAAAGGGGGAGAAGATGAACGAGAAGAAGCATTGTTTCGATTAAGATCGATAACAAATGGCTCAGAAGAGGTGAGCTCCCTTGAAGCTTGAGATGGAAGAGTAATCCGCCTTCCAACTGGAATTAGCAGAGTATCCTATTTCACATGTGAAGATGCAGGAACTGCAGTACGCCCACTGACAGGAATGATCAGTGTATCTTGAGTAGACGACTGAGGTAATGGAGAAATTCGTCCACTCACTGGAATGATGAAAGAACTTTCTCCAGAGGGTTTGGGAGATTGTTGCTGAGTAGTTCGACCTTTAACAGGAATTATTAAAGTCTCACTTTGTGAATCCTCTTTCTCCATAGCTTGTATCACCCTTGTATACTCTTCTTTGTACATCCGGGAATCATTGAAATAGGCTTCAACCCCATGGAAGGGATTTATATCAGCAACTTCTTTTTATACTCTTTCATTGCTATCAATGTATTTAAAATACTGATGAAGAGTAGAAGACACCACATTATTTTCATGAAGAAAGGGCCTCCCCAAAAGAAGATTATAGGATCCCACGATCTCAATCACATAGAAAGTGACTTTGGATCTGAAATCGACTATTTGAAGCTTCAGATGAATCTTTCCCAAAGGCTCGCTTCGGCTTTAATTGAATCCCAGGATAGTAGTAACCGTCTTGGAAAGCTTGTGAAGAGAGATTTTTAGTTCATCCAACAGACTCTTTGGCATTATGCTTATAGCAGACCCTGGATCAATGAGGATACGATCTATCTTCATCGTGTCGATATAACCGGTATAGTAGAGAGGCCGATCATGTCGATTATCCTCCAGTAGCATGTCGTCTTGTGTAAAGATGATATTTGGAATAATCTCCAGTATACTGTTACAATGTAAGCAAGTGGCAGGTTCTGCATCTGGCTTCTTTAACTGTGCAAGACAAGAGTCAGCTTGTAGAAGTGCTTCACTTAACGTCTCTCGAGTCTCTTTAGAAAGACGTAAAAGTTCAAAGAGGGACATTCTAGCTGGAGTATTAGCAAGTTGAGCTAGAATGTTGAAATTATAAGGCTTCTGAAGTCCAAGAGGAGGGGACTTCTTGATTGGTTTATCAAACCGAGCCTGTTGCTTGCCTTTCTCAAGAGCTGTAGGCTTGGAAGAAATAGGTTCAACTGGAATAGTTGAAGGAACAGGTACGGTGGATGATTCTTCTTCAGGAGGAACATTAGGAGTGTCTTTATTAGCAGGAGGGGTATCAGGAGTATCCTCAGGATTTTTGGAATAATCCTTTAGATAAGGTTTCCCTGTTCTAGTAGCACCAGCAAGTGCTTCTTCTTTGTCTTTTGGCTCTGTGTCAGAGATAGATCCAAGAGAAGTCATATGACATGACTTAATCTTTCCAGCCTTCTTGGACTTTCGAGAAGTAGTCTTTTGAGGAGAAGGCGATTCAAAATCTGCCACTAGATCAGGATGGATCCACATGATTTCTCATGTTTCCAAAATGATTGGCACTAATTCTTCAGACTGTGGAGGAGGAATATTCACTATTTCAAGAGTTGCCTTGGGAATAGGAACGATCCCACTTTCAAGGAGCTGAGGAGGGAAATCTCCGAATTGCATAGAGACGACGTTGGAGGTGACGGTCTTCTCTTTTGGAGTAAGAGAGATAGCTCCAGATTTAATCATTTCTTGGATCTTTCCTTTCAGTACATAACATGTACGAATTGTATGGCCCAATATTCGGTGGTATGGACAGTATTTGGGATGATCTGTCTTACCAGCTTCATCAGGTTTCTTGATTTCAGGTAATTGTATTTTATTACCTTTCAGCAGACATTCAAAGATACCAAGGACATCGTCATCATTGAAAGAGTATTCTTCCTTGGGGCGAGGTGCTCTTGTTTGTTGGGTTGTAGAAGTAGGAGAAGTTTGCACATTTGATGCATCTTTGCTTTGAAGATTAACTTCAAGGGTTTCTTTTCTCTTGCGAGCATTGTTTTTAGCATTATTGTTAGCACCTTGACCTGTTTTTTTGGGAGTCATCTGTACTCCTAACCTTTGAAGGTTTCAGCACTAATTTCTGTGGCCTTGGCACTAACTATGAAAGAAGGTCAGTCTTGAAATTGGGTGGATCCTGTCCACATGCTGATGATTGGCAACAAGTTTGATTTGCATGTGTCGATGGTGACAGCATCCGGAGTTCCAAGAGGCATCTTCAGAGCTTCTCTTCGAAATCGTTCAATAAAATCCTTTGTAGTTTTATTATTTTTCTGCTTGATTCTAATAAGAGCAGACATAGTCATGTCATTGAGCCCTTCATAGAACCTTTCAAGAAACATCTGTTGAAACCGGCAAATGAGGTAATGCACCCATCTGGGAGACTTCTATACCATTCATAAGCTGTTCCCTTGAGACATCCAACAAACACCCGAGTAAGGAGGGCGTCGCTTGGTTGCAATTGATCAGTCATCACTTCAAAGTGATTAATAAACTGACTTGGAGAAGTGGTTCCATCATAGAATGAGATAGTAGGAGGCTTGTATTTAGGCGGATACGATACTTACTTCCATTCTATCGGATAAGGTTGCTTGATGCCTAATCTTTGTAAACCATCTTTTTGTTTGAATGCCTCGAATTGAGTTTTGAGATTCCTCAATTCTTCATTAACAACTCCGAAGATTGTGGAGTTGTAGCTTGTAGAGAATAGTTGGGAGAGGAACAGCGTTATAAGCACTACCCCCAGCTCCAGAGAGACTAGGATTTGGTAGAGCTGGTCCAGGAGTATTGGATTGTATTGCTGGAACTTGTACTGGACTTATAACAGTGTCAATTGGTATGGCATCTGGTATAGTCTGTCGATTTTGCATCTGAGTTGCCATGAGTTCATACATCGACTTCATAGTATCAGCCATAGACTTCATTTGCTGTTCCAAAGAAGCAATCCTTTGTTCTTGAGGAGTCAAGGAAGAAGAAGGTTCATCCGTATTCCCATCAACCATATAAGTCGTGACTGTACGAGGGATTATTGATGAACTGGTGGATGTTGTTTGTTCTGAATCATTGCTGTGCATCAAAGTCAATTATAGGAGAACTACCCCCAGTAGGAAGAGGTGGGAAGTTAGATTCTCCAAGGAATTCAGAATCATCTTCAGAAATCAAATTTCTTTGACTAGAAGCTAAGACTCTTGCTCTGGTGTTTCTGTATACTCCATCTGGACTATCAGCTCTACCCCCAGTATCTGGAGGTCATGTTGACAGAAGCAAACAAAGGCTCATCTTTATCAGGCATAGGTTCACACTGAATCCGATTGAAGACAGATTGTCGTTTTGTTTGACATCTGCATTGCATTGTGACTCTCGGCTGGAAATCACATTCATGATCAACATGGTCCTGAACCATTGATTGACATCTGTATTGAATTATGACTCTTGGCTGGAAGTCACATTCAGCATGGTCCATTGTCATAGAATTATTCCTTCTCTTCTGTTGAAGGTGTTCCCGTAGATCAATCTGTGAAGATTGAGGTAGATCAGAGAACACTCTTTGTGTATTTTTAGGAGTATATTTCTGGTTCTTGGGTCTTGATGGCTCTTGATTATATAAGGAGTGATTAATATGAGCCACATAATTTCTAGCATACTCTGCATCGGATCTTTTATCTTCATTTCCGATTGGTGTGGTTTCTTAACACCAGAAGTGCTTCCCAAACGGGTTTGATTAAGTTTTGTTCTTAGATCATTGGAGGTAACATATTGGTTTTTGAAACTTGGAGTTTTCCTTCCATTGATCTGGATATTTGCAGAGAAGGAAGAGTTGAACCACCCCCTTGATTAGGAGTTGGTAACAGACCTTTTCTAGACAAATTCTGTGCCCAATTCGAAGAAGTCGTAGAAGAAGACATTAAAGAATGTTTCTTCTTAGACTTATTCAATTTTTGAGACATAGAATGTCCAGAAGGAAGAGTAGTCAAAAGACTATCTCCTTTTCTTTGACTAACAAAATTGTCAGTCAAAGCTGTTCCTGAAGTAAAAACTACAGGAGCAAAGAAACAACTAAAGAGTTATTCCTTTTCGAAGGGACTTTATGTAGAACCACCCCCAGTTCTAGTAGAACTTGGCAGAAGAAGAGATAGCTAAAGAGCTGTTCTTTTAGATGAAATACACGCTGAAACAGACTTTTAAATAACCAGTACTGTTAGCGTGGCTTTTGGATTTAGAATTACACGCTGGAACAGATTTGGCTAAGGAGCCAGTGCTGTCAGCGTGACTTTTAGGATTGAGATTACACGCTGGAACAGATTTGGCTAAATAACCAGTGCTGTCAACATGATTTTTAGGATTGAGATTACACGCTGGAACAGATTTGGCTAAGGAGCCAGTACTGTCAGCGTGATTTTTGGTTGCTGTCATCTTCGAGCGCACAAGAGTGTACGTGCTTGCAGTAGAGTTCTTGCCAGTGTTAGGAGTAGACACTGTGGCAGAGACTTCACCATTGGCTGCCAACTGATTCTTAGGGACATAAACAGAGTGTCCCTTCGACTTGGCAGTGATGATGGAGGCTGAAGTGGGTTTGCCACTCTTAGCCCGCTGTATTTCTTCATAGGCGAGTTGATCGAATTGGATCGTCATCACCTTCTTCGTCGAGCCGATTGACGAAGTATCGCATTGAGTTGTTGCCATCTCAGAAGAGGAGATGGTTTTCCCCAGCAAGTCGCCAATTTGTTTTCCATAAATAAATTCACTTTATTTATTGTGTATCTGGAAAATTACAACTGTAGGAATCCGATCTAGAAGACGATCGCTTTATCCCTTGGACTATGCGAAGAAGAAAAGCTCTCAAAATTTTGACAGTAGATAACTATGTATGTACAATGAATGAGAAAAAGAACTCTATTTATAGAGTCAAAAAACTGAAAGGATAACTGTCTTCACAGCCTGTGCCTAGTTGAAAATCACGCAGGATTTAACATACGCAAGGTTGTGAGCAGTTACTGGACGTGGCCTGTAACTGTTGGACACATGGCAATCATGCATGAGTCGTGTGCAAGTTACAGGACATGCAGCGAGAGATCAGTGGCATGGCTGCCACGTACTCCAATTTGATGAAATCCACGCAGACTTGTTGAAGACGAAATCCACGCAGACTCGGGGTAGAAAGCTTCAAAATCCACGCAAACTTGGGACAAGAAGCTTCAGAATCCACGCAGGCTTGGGGCAAAAAGCTTCACAATCCACGGACTTGGGGCAGAAAGCTTCACAATCCACGCAGATGTGGAGCAAGAAACTTCAGAATCCACGCAAACTTGAGACAGAAAGCTCAAAATATACGCGGACTTTGGGAAGGAACATAATCCATGCTCGATTGAGGCAGGACTGCCAGCTGTCTTGATTCGTCGTGCTTCACTGACAAAAATCTCCGACAGTGATTGCTTTTATCAGTTGCATTAAATGACAAGAAGCTCTTTTGGTACGCCAACTTGACGAAGGCTGAGTCTTGCTGAAGAAGATTTCGAAAGTCACGCAATAGTCGGCTGTGATCTCTCGAGTTCTGTGCATACGTGGCATACGAGAAGATTCTTCGACTGTCGTGCTGTCATCATAATTACACTCTGACAAATGATGAGCTGTTTCCCAGCGTGACTTTTAAATATTGTCCTGATCAACTCAGCGTGACTTTTGGACTTGTTTTGATCAACTCAGCGTGACTTTCATTTTTAAGGCCTACACTTCTTAGGACCGAGAAAGTTCTTCTTTCCTGTAGGCCTCTTGCCTTTCACGCTCACCGCATTAGTTTTAGAAACTCCGTTGTTCTCGGATTTCTGTCTTTCCTTCGATTCCTCTTCGATTCGAAGGTGTTTTTGAATTTGTTCCAATGAGAAATCCTCAGAGCTGTGAAGTAGTTTCTTCTTCGATAACTATTTCAAGATGCTGGCAACTTAGTAATTATAGCACCAACTTGGAATGGTTCCGGAAGTTCTATCTTCACTGCCCTGAGTTTATTGACTAGAACTTGTGTTCGTGTACTTGGACGAGTATAGGCTTTGTATCAATCATTTTGAAATCAAAATACTTTGATATAAGAAATTTTTTGTACCTTCTTCTTCTGCTGAATTTGAAATCCAGAGCCTTCCAGATGTCAATCGTCGAAGGGTTTTCTGTATAGAGGTCGTACAGTCTGTCCGATAGGGTTTCAGAATGTGACCACGGCACAGCAGTTCGTCCTCTTCGCGCTTTTTGCGTTCTGCCTTGACTGCATCAGAATTTGCTGGAGTGGGTTCTGAAACAGGTGGCAGATTTGGGTCGAGGACGTAGTAGATCTTCAGCGCCGTCAGGAGGAAGATTATCTTGTCCTTCCAGCGTGTGAAGTTCGTCCCGTCGAAGCGATCCAGTTTGACTAGATTCTGATTCATGACTTTGATGTTCGAAATTACAGCCTCGGACGCCATTATTCGCAACAATTTAAGATTGTTAGAAATTGCTAGTACTTCACTTCTGAGTTCTGCAAAGTTTAAAATGTCGTCGAGGCTTGAATCGTGCATTTAGCAGCACTTTCCTTAAAGTGTTTTGGGCACTCCGGTAACGTCTTGGAGTCAGCACGCCAGAACACCCAGGATAAGACAGCCTTCTGTCGGAGGTTCACCAGACGTTTGAGACACCGGCGTAGGGAAAAACACCTTTCTGGAAAACTTTGGAAGAGAAAAGAAAGAGAGAATGAATACTGAGATTCTATGTGTTTTAGACTCAGAGATCTGTAGTATATAGATGGGTTCGCGTTGTTTCGTGAAGTCGCGACCCTTCCGAAACAACATTCATTCACATGTTCGCATGTTCGTCACACCCTTCGTCTGTCTGGGCCGTAAAAATGGGCTAACAGTGGGCTGCAAAAATAGGAATTCTCGGGACGAGAATCGCCGCGAGGAGCCCGAGGCCCGAGCCTACGCCGCTCGCCCGATGCCACGTTGCCTAAGTTCATCTACAATGCGCCACTTTCGCCTCTACGTCCGTGGCCGTGCCCGAGCCGACTACATTTTCATGAAGAAGATAAAACAACAACCAATGGTCACCCATTAGCAACAATTTGGTTGTTGTACAGTCCTCATGAGTGCACATACCTATTTAAGCACTCTCGAACCTTTCTCTCTTTTCGATGTGGGACTAAAGTCCCTTCTCTTTCCTTTCATTCTTATAAACAATAAATGAATTAATAATTCCAACATTTCTTTGGTAGGTAGGTTACTTGCAGAGATTTCAACGTGTTTCCGTGGCATTTTCTCTTGCAGACGGCAGCGCAAGTGATCTTTATTTATTTCTCCTAAATCATCAGATGTTGTTTTACTAAAATAAGAACACAAAAAACAAAAACAAAAACAGTCAACTGTAGTCTACTCTCTACTGTAAAGAGCTTGAGTTTGTCGAGTTTTAATGCGCTAAATAGAAGACCTCTTAGATCCTCGTCCAGTTGCCGGCCATGCATTGACAATTGGCAAGAATGTACCTTCTGCATTGTCTTCCTTGTCCTCGTTCTCAACGGATTCGACTATCTATTGGCTGCTTCGACAGTCATGTGCCAAAAAAATTTGATAGTCCTACCTACTGTTAGTACTGCCAAAAATTTTAACAAGTCTAAAAAGGGTAGACTATACAGCAAATTTAATTTAGTACTGTCAAATTTTTTAACAGTCCTGATAGTATCTAGGACAGCCAAAAAAAAGCTAAGGTTTCAAATTGAAGAATCAGATGTTCATCTTCTTCCTTCCAACCAAGGTTCAAAGTATCGGCATCGGAATCGATATCCAATCATTCTATGAGTATCGGGATTGGCGGTATCGGTAGAATGGAGGTTTCGGATCGGAGTATCAGATTTTTTTGGATATCGGAAAGCAAATAATTATGAATAAATTATTAACATTTTGAAAATATATTTTATATATTTAGGCATATTTTTAATATTTTCAGTGTTGTTTCTTAGTAGTTTTAAAATAGAATGAAATAGTAGTTACTCTTTCCGATTGATTTACATACGATAGTTAAGTTTTCTTATTTTACATGCTTTTATAATCTTTCTATTTTTTACATCCTTGTTGATTGGTCCTTTTCGTTCAATTTTTTTTTTGCTGAGTTGAC